>VZTO01017863.1:71891-81516 GCA_013400615.1 Syrrhaptes paradoxus
TAGATAGCTTTAATGAGTCTTTACTGAATATAAAATTAAACAATAAAATATATATTTGTTCCTTACAACATCACAGGGATTTTTTTTTAGCATAATCTGACTTTTATCCTGTGCTAAATAGAAAAAACATGCATTTCACTTCAATTCTGAACATGTCTATATTTTTGAAGAGTAATTCTCAGAAAATTGCAAGAGGTTATGTCTAAGGTCATATGGACCTACAACAGTGGATTTCTTTATGGTATGAAATAGGCATCTCAGAATTGCAAGTAATAAATATGATTTTGATAAGCACTTCTACACAGGAAAATAAGAAATTCCTAAAAAGTTTTCTGTGAAACACCTTCCTCTTCATGTCCTGTATTACTCTGTACTTATAAATAATAAAAAAGGAGACTGATAACAGTAGCTTTATGTAAGCAAGCTTAGAAATCACACTCAGATAAGTGCTTTTGACCTAAATCTTGTAGCGCCTCGATCTGACATATAACCCCACAACTGTGAAATTCTGTATGAGATTTAGCAGTTTGAAGCTGCCAACTGACCCAGCCATAAAGCAGCCAGAGATAAGGATTTAAGGTACGATATGATACAATTAGACATTCACCTCCTATTTATTTCAGTCCATTTCAGTATTTAGCCTACTTAAAAGTTGCAAGCTTTTTATTAAAATGTAAATGCTAGTGTGCCATATATTTATAGGCAGCTAACAACAACAAGAGACTCTTGTAAATTAGATTTCTATGAATGAAAAGGGTAAACAGGAGATGCTTCTGCAAAACTCTTCTAGACGTGCAGAGATAAAGGATGGTTCCACCACACAAAATAATCAGATACAAAAATAGCTGTTCAGAAACAGCACACCTAAGGAGTACTTTAATCAAACATTTAGGTTACCTGCCAAAAGGACCATGATCTCTTCAAAATGCAATGTGGATTAAAGTGTTATCTAACACAAGCAGAAAACTAACCTTGGAGTGGAAGTTCGAAATGTGTTCATCATAATTTTCATGTCTTTGGATAGAGAAACCAGCTTTTTCAGCTAGATTGCAAAACTGGTTTAAAGTATTCCCTCGGAGTGGAGCAAATACCATTGCTTTTCCCTGGAACATTAAAAAGAGAATTCATACATTTTAAAACTGGAAGGGAACCAGATATAACATACACCTGACTAAGCTTTTAATATACTCAAGCTGGAAAAGTCAATCATTCTCTTGGTGAAATACTAAAATAGGGTAATGTAATATAAATAATTGTTCAAAATATGCAAGATTTCTGTGAAATAAAAATAGAAAGTAATAAATAAATATTTTCTTCAGAAAACTGCCAACTGCCATACATCTGCTCCTTTTCATATAATAAAGGTGGCTATGAATTACCAAAATAAAACACAGAAAAAAACATATAAAACTCACACTGAATGAAAAAATACATTTGTTAGCTCATGACCATGCAGAGACTGTAAATAACGATTTTATTTTTTTTAACACTCACACATAGAAGAGTACCTCTCATTCTCTGTCAGTGGCATTACACCAGTGTAAAACAAGGCAAAACGGGGGGCAAATGAGACCAAATCATTAATTTTTTTAAAGAATTTGACCTTAATTTGGTAAATTGCACTTAAAGCAAGACAATGTTCTTGCATAATAATTCTGGATCTTTCAAGACAATCAGGCCATTTATGATGCCCAGGCAATACATTATGGTCCATTAGCTAATTTTTTGTTCATCCTTCTGTATTTAAGAAAACAAATATGACTGTACCTTGAACCGATAGATTTTAGACACTCTGTGTGAAGTATTAGCCCACAACCTAAGCCATTTGATATAGCAACTCTTGAAATCTTATTTGCAAAATTAATTCTAATTGGCTGAATATCGTGTTCTGTCACATGGAATGAAAACTGGTTGAAGAGCTGTGAACAAAGGTTAATATCAGCCAATAGCATGTCACACCGAGGGGAGCCACAAAGTTTACTGTGAGTTCTTATATTATAACTTCTTTATTAATGAGAGCTAATACTAATTTGTGAGGTGCTGTAATCAACCAATGAGACAAAAAAATATTTTTAGGAATCTGAAGAAATTACAAACAGATCAGATGCTGTAGAAGAATATTTGGCTTGAGAAAATGCCATCTTGTATATCACAGGAAAAAAAGTGATCAGAATAGAGAATTTCAATGGGAACTCTGGAAAGCACAATGCTGACACAGATGCTTAGCGAGGAGGAGAGGGAAGAAACCTATGTGTTACAGCTCATGCGCAACTACACTGAGACAACGCACAGTGAGGCAGCAATAAAACCTCTGCATCAGTATCTATGGTACTAACGTGTACTTAAAAGACTCCAATCACTAATACCACAGCATTGTATTTACTCTCACAATGGCTCTGTGAGATAAGGAAATACTGCTATCCTGATCTTTCTCACGGGAAATTTAAGTGCAAAGGAGACCTAGGGCATTATCCAAAGCAACTGATTTCTCTTCATTTGTGCAGCTATAACTTTAATTCTGTGGCTAAATATGAGGTGCAAAGAGGTGTAACTCCCACTGAAGGCACTGGAATTGCTTATGTAAATGTTAGGTCTGAACATAGGCTCAGCTCAGGATGAAAAACATTAAACACAGGAAATTCGCAATCAGTTCTCTCATATCCTTGGCACGCTTTAATATCATCAGACAGAAGTGGGCAGCAAAGGGAGCCTTCAGCTGAGGATCCTCCTCCTCCTGCTGCCATCTCATGCTCCCCAGAATGTTGTTCTGCACAGGTCCTTCCTGGCAAGAGGAGGATTAGACTCCTCTGGAGTCCCTCATCTTCATGGGCAGCTTCACAGAGAGGTCACTGTAGTGGTAAACATTTCCCCCACCCAGTGCTTACTGACGACATGATTCATGCAGGGACTTCAGGAACGGCTAAGCCTCGCAAACAGAGATGGGTGGAGGCTGCACACCCTGCACTGGCCACTGATCCCGCAGCCTTGATGAGGAAGCAATGCTTATACAACAGCACCCCTTTACAGATTTCAATTTGGAGTCAGCAGCCCATGTGGTCACTCCTTCTCATGCTCTCTGCAGACTACTTCAAATTCAACTTGAAAGAGAAATACAGTCCAACAGATTGTAACGTGGTATGAATTATGTCTTGAAATCAGACTGAAAATCTTGAAATAATTTTGAAAAAGTTCTTTCCTTTAATGGAAATCACTACACAGTTACTTTTGTCCAGCTCCTTAGTTGGTGCAAAAACCCATTCATCTATTGAATTTAGTGTGCATTCAAAACACCTGAGGATCTTCCCTTGCTGATAAAAATCAAGAAATCATTATTAAGTTTAGTACTACAATGATCTCATCAAAACTTGGAGGTGCTATGGTCAATTCTGGTCTATCATAATCTGGGTTTAAAGCACTTTCTTGGCAACTGTCTGATCTCTGCGATTCTCCTACCTCTTGAGGGGCTGCGTTCACATTTTAAAATTAGAAATGTTTTTCATTTCTTGATTCCTGTACAACAAAAAAATTAGACCAGTGGCCTGAATCTACACTTGATGGACTAGCTCAAGGTTGTTTAATTTTAATTCAAAAGTGCCTCCCAGTTTAGGATGATGTTTAAAGTTCAAAATGGCCTTGCCTCAGCTGGGAAAACACTTCCAGTAAACTCATCAACAAAACACAAGAGGAAAATGCCAGTTACAATACTCTGAAGTGTAACTAAAATGCTGCAGTAAGATAGTGGGACAGATGTTCACATTTTGGATGTGACTATGACTAAGTTTACTCATCAATCATTATTAAATGCAGTCCTATTGTCTGGTACTAATCACAGCTCAATAGCATCCCATTGACTTCATTGGGATTTTGAATGGATAGGCTATGGAAGAATCAAAGCCTTCATAAAAAATGTTCTTAATTAGGGAAATACGCAAACAAGCAACTGCTTATTCTGAGATTGAAATTAAAAGTACATTTAATGATATGAAAAAATAAAATGTTGGCAAATCAAGTAGCTTGCTTATAAAGAGGAATAAAATATAGCCATTCGAGATAAATTTGTTTGATGTAAAATTTCAGTACCTAATTCTTGGAATTGGTTTACAAGTGACATTTGCCTTTTTAACAAATTCAGATAAGAAATTTCAGCCCCCAATAACTCTGTGAGCTACTAATTTCTGCCTGCGTGAATTTCTGGTCCTCTCTTCCTGTGCCAATACAACTGTCCGTGGAGCCACACTATGACTCAGATGACTTGAAATGACCAGAGTACTGTTTCCAGGAAAACAAAATTACACAAAACACATAATTCTGTGCCATGAGGATTCTAATAACCACAAATAACATCCTTAATGAAAAAAGAAATACTGCAGATAAATTGATCTCTTTTTAAACTAAGATTACCTGTTCTGAATTTTTCCTTCAAGACAGCTTTGCAAGGATACCCATTATTTTCTGTTTACTTCACTTTTCCTTTCAGTTTCACTGGCTACTATTTTCCCTGAACCCTTCTATCCTAGTTGCATCCTAGTTAAACTTGAAAGGTGTCTTACATCTAGATGTGTCTTCAATAGGAGATTGTTCCTCTATCAGTTTGGCGAAGTATTACCAATAAGGAAATGTAACTTCTGAGATAAAATAATTCATGTAGAAGAGTGAACTGAATCAAAGTAGTTTATGCCTTAGCATGCAAAAGTACAGTTTGGATAGTGGTCCAAAACTCTGCAACTGAAATTCCTGCAAGGAGCAAAAATTTCTTAAGCTAGCTTTCCTCATAAGAAATAGGAACCATGGCCTAAAATACATAGCAAACAAGTACAGGCTATGCTATTAACAGTGTGCAGAAGCAAGCCAGACTAGAAAGATGGGCAACAAAAAGCCGTTTCCCTTTACTCCATTTACATTCACAAGGGACTGGAGTTCATCTGCTCTGAAAAACAAATTTGAGTTAGCTGACTGGAGTTAACAGTCGGTCCAGTTTTGGTTTAAGGTCACATTAATGATTCCTAAATTGTCTATAGATGGCAACCTGAGCTATGAACACTACTTAAAATTCAGGCTGCCTTATCATCATTGTTTTTTAAATCAAATTCTCTGGTTGGGCGAACCAGCACAGGTAAAGAATGTGTGTGTGTGGATATACAAAGGTATGTGTGTACTCATGTTTTTGGCAATATAGACCACCAGACCATGATTAGCTATGAGCAGGAGACAAAGCAACTAAGAGCACTTCTTCCACTCCAGCTAGAGGCTCTAGCCAGGTCACAGTTATCAGGGTACCTCTTATGCACATCACTTCCTGCCACTCATACTCCTCTCCCCCAGTGTCCTTTCATGCAGCCAGTACAGTGGCCTATGGGGCTACCTGAAGAACCAGGTGTAGACATTGTTCTAGGCTGAAAAAAAAGCTTTTTTATTTTTTTTAAACTGGGATCAGCTTTGTGTTCCAGTTCACTTCTGGTCCCAAAAATTATTGCATCCTGACAACTGATGGTACATCATCAAAGTCAGAGTCCATCACTCTGGGCAGGAGCTGCTTAACCTCCCCCTTGCTGCCACTGACAGAAATCTCTGGGTAACCTTTCTCTCAGGGTGGCTACAGTTCTCCTGACTTCCTGGCAGCTTTGCCCCACAGCTCATTAAAATAAGTCAGTCTTAAGTAACTTGCCTTAGGTCACTCAGGAAAGTCTATGATAGAACCAAGAATAGAAACCTGATCACTCTTAGCAAAGAATGGGATTACTTACAAGACTAAAATGACTCGGCTTCTTAAGCCTTTGCACGTTTGGGTCTTCTATTCCTTTTACAGAGAAAATTTCTTGTGCAAAAAGTACAATACAATTTTAAAATAAAGTTTGGAGAATGCATTGCTAACACAAAATACTTTGGCTTTGAAATGGTAAGTTTACGTTACTGGAAGATTTGTATGGTAAGCAAGAAAGGTAAAATTCCTGTTTCAAGTTCCTAGTTATAGAAATTACTTCAATTTTTTTCTCATATTCTCATTTTTGTATCTTCTTTTTAATTTTTTTTTTGAGATTAAAGATTATTTGTTGGGTATAAGTATACACATGTAACAGGTTTTTGTTTGCCTGTAGGTCTCTCTGATTTAACAGCCTAGTAGATTGAGATCAGTAAAATATTTCCTCAGTGACACTCATGTAGAACATGTAAGCATTTTACAAAGAGCTTAATTTCATTGTGTTCTAAGGTATAAATAATGTAAACACAGGGCTTACTTAATGGAAAAAAGTTTTAGGCTACAATATATGCATAAGGGTTTTCTTCATTTTATATAAACAGAAATGAAAAGAAAAAAATTCTTTCATAATAAATACACAATGACAAAGGTTACAATTGAAGGGATTACAAATGACAGAAGCCAACATAAAAACTTTCAATATCGTACTTTTACTTTAATATGAAGACATTATTATCAAAGGAAAATACTTGAGAAACGCTTTGATAAAAATAATCTCATGCTATCTTTGAAGCGGTTTCATTTATTTTACTACCCACTGTGTTCCTTATCAGAAGGCCAAGTATAAGAAGTTTCCTAGTTTATGATTAGGAAAGAATCTGATAGATTAGAAGACTCAATTGAAGTTGGACATAATAAGTATTAAAGTATTACATGACATTAATCCTGCCATTCCATTACTCTCTCAATCATTGTGCACAGACTAATTATTCTGAAGCCAGTGTTCAGGAGAAAATAGAAACATACTTACACTGGGTTGGAGTAATCTCTTTATTGCATCAACAAGGCTAGCTCTGTACTGGTCCAGAAACAGGCTGACATTGAGAAGAGAACAGAATCCAGATTAAAATGGGTTTTCAATTCTAATGATACTAATGCAGATAAGTACAAGGCTAATTACATATGTTTACACAATGCTGTAAAAGAGAAACTGCAGTCTACATTTCTGTCCAGTTCAGGTACTCTTAAATATTAAAAAAATACGTAAACCAAATATAATCTAAACCAAAGCTAAAATATCAGCATGGAACAGATGTTTATACAGCTGAAATTCACAGATCACATTAAAATACTACCACACCAGGAATTAGGATCAATATACAAAGTTAACATTTTACATGTTTTTTTTATACAAGGCGGGGTGGAGTTTTTTAAAGTATTTTCTATTGTATTTCAGGTGTTAACTGCTAAGGGTTCTTTTTTCATTTTACCTTCACAGTTGTGGCATTAATTCCTTATTATATATTTTGCATATTAGTTCTATTTATATATCTATCACTATCTACCCCATACAGATTTACAAGCCCCTAACTCCTCTCTCCCTGAAACACTGTTCAAATACAATGACCCAGATCGCACGGAGTCATCCTCTCTCAAGAGTGAAATCCTTCATCTCCAGCATGGGTCCTGCAAGGATAGCGGCAGAGTCAATTTTCCCATGCAATGTTGCCAACATGCTCAGCCCTATTTTGGTGTGATTACCTCATGATTTGAGGGGATAATTCATTCTTCACGTCCCTCAGTACCTCAATGTATATACTAATAGTGGCAACCAGGGTGCCAATCACTCTTGACTAGATATTTGTGGACATGTAGTTACTGTGGATGAGAGTGCATTTACAATGGTTAGTGAACAACCATTGGAGAGCAACTGATGCCTTTCAGTCCTTACTGCCATGGGCTGCATTTATATTGGTGGTTCAGATAAGAAACTCTATCAGGCAGGCCACAAATAATGTGATTCTTTCTTCATTATTTTTCATGCTTTCTCTGTAATAAAACTGCTTCCCAGCCTGTGTCAAGCTCAAATTCCACACTACATGGCATTTTGCCCATTCTCTATGATTTTTTCCTATACTCGCCTTTCCTTTATTCTCAAACTTCTCTTTCTGAAGAGACAAGGGTAATTTTTTTTCCATATTTTAAATTTTTTAAAGAGTATAAAGAATATACGAAAACACTGAAGAGAAAAAAGTGGTCTGCCAACCACATGTCAGTCATCAAGAACAGAATATGTGTCGATATTTAGGTAAGGACATAAGGATGCTCCACAGCTACTGAGGAGAACACAATATTATATATCAAAAGGTCAAACAGCTGTGTAGGAGCTGTGAATTTTTGCTACTCAGGAAAAAAAAAAGCTTATCAGAAAACTTGTCAGTGACCAAATTTCAGCAGTAAAAACTGGCAGAACATCACATTGCTGAGAAAATAGGGTAGAGTGGGTATTCATATGTTTCTTAAAGAACATTTTGCATAGAAGTATGACCTTCTGAATTTCTTCTTAAGATAGCAGAGTACTAGCTAAAAGTTTCTCTGACAGCCTGCTCACAAGAAAATTTAAACTTTACCAATTGGCACGATGGCTGCTGATTAGTCTTACTGAGAAGAACCTTACTGAAAAAATGCTTGTTTAAATTTAATTCATTGAAACAGCAGCTGATATCTCTAATGTCTCCTGGAAATTTTAATCACATTCACCTCAGGTAGATCCATATGCAGATAGATAACACGATATATTACTTCACCGAGAACTTAGACACCTGCAGAAGAGGTGGAATACATTGCAAGAGTCCTTTCCCCAAAAGAATCACTAAAAATAATTAATTTTCTTCAACATGAAACATTGCAAGTGCGCACACATTTACAACTTGCTGAGATCCTGCATACATACATTGCAAATGAAAAATGCACTTGTAATATTTTTATTTTTGAAAGCAATGTAGTGGAAACACAATTTTGGGGAAGCTTGCCAGTGCTAAAATTCCTTTTTCACAGACCTGCATAGTATTCTCTCTTTTTACAATGAGATGGGGGCACAACTGCTGCTACCAATCTTGTTCCTTTACAATGGAGAACCACAGGCCTTTGTTCAACAGAAACAGTGTTTGAGAACTTAAAATGGTTAGATGACCCGCCAAGAGATTAGACATCTTCAACAATACCTTTTCTGTCTGACTCCTACTTGATATTTTGGTGATATGGGAGGTAGACTCAGCCCTCTTAGTTTGGGAAACTCCAATAACCTTGGACAGTTGCCCTGGCTCTGCTCCCAAGTTGTCCTTTCCCTCCCTAAGGTCTGTTCGTGGGTACAGGACCTACTTCAATTGAAAACAGTCTCCAATATTGCAATTTCCAAGATGTTGCTCTGTGAGCAGAGAAGGCTGGAAGCCATGTTAATGCAATGCAGTGACTTCAGGGAACTTCTCTATCGTCCCTCTGAGTTGGAGGATGCCTCGAATGAGGAAAATCCTGAGGAAGTCATTAGACAATCTGTGTTGCAGACAGAACTAGCACAGGATTTGGCCCATGTGAGGAGATTTATTCAAATTCTACTGGTAAGAGAAACTGCATGACTAAATATTACCAAAGCATACTGAAAATGTACCCAAGAGAATCCTTTAAAGCTCACAACAGCTCTGTGAAATTAAATAATATATTGTTCTAAACCATTCTCACTCAATTTTTATACCTCAATTCAAATTTGGCTTAGCCTGCCATTACTTTAGTGGTAACATCTCACGTTTATGTAGTAAGGCTGCTGTGAAAGCAGTAGCTCAGGACAGGAATAACAAGGGTTTCTTGGGTCAGCAAGGAAGTTTTGGACCGCAGCAGCGAAGAGGCAAGAACACAGTTTATGATTCGTCC
>VZTO01017864.1:0-11251 GCA_013400615.1 Syrrhaptes paradoxus
AAAAAACACAGAAAAGGGGTTGCAGCAATGGGTGTTTCACCAGAAGCAATGGAAAGCCTCAGTCCCTGTGTGACAGCGAGTGACCGGATTGCCACATGTTAATGCAGATATCGCACAGGAAAATAAAAATAGAGTGTGCTGTTAACAGAGACCTTGCAGGATGTGAAACTGTTTATTAGTGTAAGCTGTTAGCCGAGAGCTGGGCTGGGAACCAGCTCTGTGGGTGAGCCAGTTGTCACTCCCAGCACAGTCAGCTTCTAGAGCATCACAGAGACACACAGAGCCCTGAGCTGCTCTGGGTGTCGGACCACTTTAGTCCAAAAAGGGACAGGGGCAGGAGAACTGAGAGCTGCAGGTCCCCAGACTATCACCTGGGACAAGCCTTTGGCTGCAACAGTGGATGGGGACCTTTAAACCAGTCTGAGGTGAGCTCTCCTGGACCACAGCGAGCACAGAGGAGCTCCTCTGCTCCTGCCTGCGCTGCCCACCAGCTCCCAGCTTGGCTGGAAGGTGCCGTTGGTGTGTCCATCACCCTCCAGCCCCAACGAAGCGGCTGCTGGCAGGACGTGGGGCAGCCCCACCAAAGCCCTCCTCTGCGGACCACGGAGCACATCCACGCACTGGGTCAGACCCGTGGGGTGGAAGCCGATACCAAGGAAGCCAACGAAAAAAATCATGGGGCTTCTTATGGGACTTGAGACCCACAAATTCCCTGGGAACACCAACAGAAGTGATGGCCTTGAGCCACTGTGGCTGGAGGGAGAAGCTGTCTCCATCACCAGCAGGTGCTGCTGGGGTCCCACATCACCATCTCCGTGTTTTCCTGGTCCTGTCTGCCCCTGAAGGTACATTTTTTGTGCATAGTAGGCAGCAGCCCTGAGAAATGTTTGTCTTCAGCAAGTATTCTGCTGCCTGGCATAAAAGAGTCAAAGATTAAGATCAAGAGAATATCATATCATGAATAATTTAGTCGCTAAATTTAGCATCTTACTCTGCAGAGGCCATTTGGAAGGAAATATGAGTTCCCTGGTATTTGTCCTGTGCACAAATGCATCTGAAAAATCTTCTCAAAATATTCAGTCATCAGCTTGATGATGAATAGTCAAAATTAATGCTGGCCAAACAGCTCACCCAATTTTCCTCCCCTCTCTGAACGAGGTATGAAGGCATTTCTCACGCACACATTTGGGGAAGAAAACGTAGGGACTGGCTGTCACTGGGTTTCGCCTTAGGAAGGGGTGACGCACAGACGAGCTGTCTTGGGAGCAGCTGGGCGAGGAAAGCGTGAATTTGCCATTCCTCCACCTCTGTTCCTTTATTCATACCGTGGGTGCGTTGCAGAGGCAGAGCACAGGAGCAGGGACGTTTGCTTCCCCATCCAGGTCCACGTGGGGGATGAGGAACGTGGGAGCATCTGACGTGTTTGGGTTCAAAGGGAATAATAACCAACAGGGACGGCGATAAACAAAGCAGAGATGAACCAATGGGCATTTGATAGCGGAGGCAACGAAGAACCCCAAAACTCTTCTTGTGTGAGACTAATTGGGGAGTGTGAGTGTATGTGCAGGCGTGTGTGCATGTGTGTGCATGTGTGTGCATGTGTGTGCGTGTGTGTGCATGTGTGTGCATGTGTATGCATGTATGTGCATGTGCGTGCATGTGTGTGCATGTGTGTGCATGTGTATGCATGTATGTGCATGTGCGTGCATGTATGTGCATGTGTGTGCATGTGTGTGTGCACGTGTATACATGTGTGTGCATGTATGTGCATGTGTGTGCATGCATGTATGTGTGTGTGCATGCGTGTATGTGTGTGTACATACATGTATGCGTGTGTGCATGCATGTGCATACGTGTGCAGGGGGGTGGGAGCCCCCTCCTGCGAAGGGGCTGGCTCTGCCGGCAGGATCGCCGGGCACATTCCTCCACGTGACTGTAAAGAGCGAGTTTACAATCCAATAACCAACCCCAGCTTTCCTAAAGGCCCGTGAACAGCTCTTAAAACCATATTTGTCTGAACTTTGCCCAGACAAACCCAGCTTTAGAAAATGGAATCAACACGGGTTATGAACAGTTCATAAAGCAAATTCATTAAAGAGCCCCAGTGCCTGTTGCAGGCATTTTTATTTTCTCTTCTCTGAGTTATTGGACAAGCTCTCCAGGAGATCGCTTGCTCATTACCAGCGTCGGCAGTTTCGCAGCCACGCTGCTCCCGGGTCCGGGGCATAAATCAGCTTCTGGGGGCACCTCTGGTTGTGCCGTGCTCTCTTCTTTTCATCTCTGGCTCGGCAGAATACCCTGAAGAAAGGGGTTTAACTGAGTCTCTTTTTTCCTTGCAAACTTTGCTTTTTCTGTCAATCTGCTGAGATTTGCACAGGTCTGAGGAGCCCGGAGCACGGGGTGCCTCAGCCTGCAGGTCCTGCCTGATGTCCATCACCATCCCCTGCGGTAGCTCACGGTCACACCTTAGCGCCTGAGCCAAGCCGCCAGGTCCCTGGTGCTGGGTCCAGCAGCAACAGCCTCGAACGGAGCAGATACGCAGCATCTCCTCCAAAGGAAATTTATGGGAAACTCAGCAGTCTGCATTTCTTCTCAAGGACAAACTACCGGGGAGAACTTGGAAAAAATCCCCACCCAGGTAACCCAGGTGGTTTTAATTTTTGTTGTTGCAGCGGAAATTTTATTTTCATCTTCCATGGAAGGATCAGGAGTGGCTTTAGCCAAGTCCGTGGCTTCCATCGGTCTTTCAGAGCAGCATCAGCAGCCTGCTAGCTGTCACAGGCTGTGCTGGAGCTTGCTGTCCTCAGAAGCACCAGATCCCCTGTGCTCGGTGACGAATGCGAGGAGCGTCTGCTCCTGGAGCAGCAGCACGGGGGGTGGCACAGCCCTGTCACCGCTGCTCCGCGCTCGGCTGTGCTCACCCTTCGGGCTGCGGAGAGCAGGGGGGAAAGGAAATGAAAACAAACTTCCCATCCTCGGTACAGCATACATCTTTTTTTAAATTTTTTTTTTACAGCATATATTTGCTGCGGATGTAGGATCAAGTCAGGAGTTTAGAGTTTCCCCATGTTGCAGAGGATGCCAGGAGAGGACCCACCACAGATCCGTGATCTGAAAAAGAAAGAACTGAAGAACTTCTGGAAAAGAAGAAACATCTGCTGGAGAGTGGGGCTGTTTGCTTTACAAAAAATTTGAGGGCTCAGAGGCTGCTTGTGAATCAACTGAAGAGGAACAGAAACTCACCCATCCCCGGAGGATGCAGATGTGACACCGACCTGCAGCAACCTGTTCCCGGACCCCAGTAACACCTGCTAACCCCCAGCAACACACACTCAGCTCCCAGTCACACATGCCCAGACCCCAGTCACACATGCCCAGACCCTGGCTGGAGGACAATGCCATTCTCGGGGATGGGAGGGGGGGGTAGGGACTATTCAATTCGTTNCCAGTCACACGTGCCCAGACCCCGGCTGGAGGACGATGCCATCGTTCTCGGGGATGGGAGCGGGGGGTAGGGACTATTCAGCTCATTTTGGTGTGTCCTGGTTTGTGTATAAACCCCAGGGTGAAGCCCCGATGTGAAGGCGTGAGGGTTTTACATCAAATCAGCATCTCGGGTGTCCTGCCACNCTCACCCATCCCCGGAGGATGCAGATGTGACACCGACCTGCAGCAACCTGTTCCCGGACCCCAGTAACACCTGCTAACCCCCAGCAACACACACTCAGCTCCCAGTCACACATGCCCAGACCCCAGTCACACATGCCCAGACCCTGGCTGGAGGACAATGCCATTCTCGGGGATGGGAGGGGGGGGTAGGGACTATTCAATTCGTTTTGGTGTGTCCTGGTTTGTGTATAAACCCCAGGGTGAAGCCCCGATGTGAAGGCGTGAGGGTTTTACATCAAATCAGCATCTCGGGTGTCCTGCCACGGAGAGCGGGACCAGCCACCCCTCCCCGGGCACTGCTGCCTCTGCAACCATCCTCTGCAATGGCAATCCGCTTATCTGTTTAAAAGCACAGACACACTACCAAAGTTTCAGAAATTCATCACAAAATTGATTAAACAGTGTAAGCAACACGGTGGTTTAGAATATTAGAAAAAATATTAGAAAGAAAATTAAAGCATTACAGGATTAGGACTCATCTGTTTGACTCCAAGTTTGCTATAATTCAATTAAAATCAACAGTTTCACACTGATTACTGACAGCGTTATTCATCTTTCCATGCTTTTGTTTTTCCAAGTGGAGCGGCACACAGTGCGTAATGAGGTTAGGCTTTGTGATGGGGATGCTGACAAAGGTTTCAGCTTTAAATGTCAGGGGGTCACCCTCCGTTTGCAAGGGTCCCTCTTCCTCATCCTCATCAGCATGTCTCTGAGCAGCTTTTCTCCCACAGTCTTAATTTTCATGACTCCTTGAATTCCCTACCATCATTTTTTTTCCTTTACATGAAGCACAGGAGTATTTGTTTCACTTTATTGATGGTCAAGGGCTCTCTCCTCGTTTTTGTTATTGTTATGTATTGATATTTTGTGTTTGCGGAAAATCCAATCCGTGGCAGTAAAATCATATTAGGGATAGAAAGAACATTGAATTACAGAGTTGAGTGCAGGGGGGAGGGCAGCCTTGGGGTTCCTGTTGTGTGTGGGGTGGTCTGTCCGTCTGCAGAGCCCCAGACGTCCCTTCCCATGACGGCGAGCTCCCGCGCCGGCACCGCTTGCAGGGCTCTGCAGCCTGGTGGGGTTATCCCGGGGGGCCCTGCCCCAGGCTGCTGCGTGCCCCCCCTGCCAAGGGGCTGCTCAGAGAAACTCAGATGAAAGCAGAGAAGTGTGCTAATGATGGCATGTGTGCTTCTCTGCCTCCAGGAGCTGCTAAATCGAGCCCCGGGCGCCGTGGGAATGGCTCCTGGAGCTGTTGCACAGCGCTGAGCATCCATGGACCGCTGGGAAAAACACACATTATACATTTCCAGGGCTGCCTGAGTCAGACTGCTACCTGACCTAAGCAGATGCTAGAGAGTCCTGCTGCTTCCGACAACACAGTTCTGCAAAAGGAAAAAATACCGCTGAGATCTCCATCATTTGCTCGTTATTTGAGTCCGTCTTCTCACATCTTTTTCGCAGTGTGCATTAATAAATCTGAAAAGGTTAATCCTGAAAGGTGACAGAAGCTCGGCGTTTTCCCGTAAAAACCCCAGGGCGGGAGGCACGCACGGGTCTGTGGGGTGGGCAAAGCCCTCCCGCTGCCCCACACCGGGACCCACAGCCCCCCTGCTCCACCCCAGCACCCGGCTGCTCCCCACGGCTCCTGGCACAGCAGTTGCCTTTGCTCACACGAGTATTTTCCAGCAGCAGCAAATAAGCAATGGTGACACATATATATATACACATGTATATATTATCGTGCATAATTCTGTTTTGTTGTTCCATAAAGCTGGGGCATAATGCACCTTGTTTTAGCAGAGGAAACTGTGCTTTGACACAAGTGACAGCAATTCTGTCTTTCACTAAATGATTTCAAAGAGAGAGACAGCAGCTGCGGTGAAATAATACTTTGTGAATGAATTGCATTGTTCTTACTTCTTTTTTTTTTTTTCTCAGCAAAAGGTCTCAGCTTTGCTATTTATCAATTTTTAAGCAAAAGCTGAAATAAGGAGGCTGGGGCTTGTGCTCTGGTTCCCGCTCATCCCTGAGGATGGAGCCCAAAAGGCACCGCGGGCGCGTGCTGAGTGCCTGGGAAGGGGCCGGAGCGGTGGCACCCTGTGGCATGCGTGGCACCGTGCCTACGCTGGACCAACACCAGCCATCCCGCTGCCAACGCCAGCAAGGGATGGGGGGGTATCGTGCAGACTGTAAAAATGCCTTCTCCTTTCTCTGATTTATGTATTCAGCTTGGAATTCAATATCGAAAGGCTACAGGAAGCCAGCCGTGACATTTAATTAATATGTTCCATCTGCTTTTTAGCACTATTTTAATTATAAATGGTTAATTTAGTCACGGGGTAAGTTGATCAGAGAGGGAGAAGCCGGCCAGAGCTCTGAGCATCCTCGGAGAGATGTAGGGGTCCCTTCCCACGACAAGGCTCCGACATCTCACCCACGCCCCGCGCAGCAGCACCCCGCAATGGGATACACAGAATTATACAGAATATAATATACAGAAACCTGGAAAAGCGATGGAGCCACCTTGGGTGGAGGCCATTCAAGATGAAATAAGTTTCCCAAACCCTTGGGAAGACCTCTGGGAAAGCCAGGCAGAGTTTCCATAACTCTTGCTAATTGCTCGTGCCTCCGGCTTGCCCGCAGGCAAATCGCCTGTAAAAAGTGACTTAAGCTAAACTTAAATTCAAAAGCTGTTTGCAGCTTTGGCACCCTTATTTTTTGCTTCCTTCCCACCCCCTCTGAAATATTTCCTTTTGATATTTTAATTTCTCCTGGGCTGGCTTTAAGGAAGAAAGTTGGGTTGAAACAGATGGTTGTCAGCAAACCAGTGCCTGCAAAGCACAATTGAGAATTAGTGTACGAAACCGAAAACTTGGCACCATCCGAATCCTCTTGATATAACTGTCAAAAGAAATCTGGCTTGGAATTTTTTTTTAATAATATTTTCAAAATTCAAATGACTGAAACTTTAAACAAACAAAATACACTTTATTTGAGTGTACACGAGTGGTAATGAGAACCTCTGACGGCGATTCCCCAAAGGCATGTGAGTGACCCACACAACCACTGCTCGGGAATCGTTTCCACCAGGTTCTGGATTAGCTGGGTCAGCTGCCGAAGAGCAGGACCCGGCGTCTGAGGAACAGGATCCAGCAGGGGAATACCTTGGGTTTGGGACTGAGACCAAACTGGCCGATGGTCTGTTCCATCCCATGCCCGGCATGGCCAGGAGAGAGGGGAGGCTCTGGCTGGAAGTTCTCTCTCTTGCTCTGGGTTGTGTCCCTCTGGGTCACCCCTCTCTCAGGGTCATCTCAGTCTCTTGGACACTCAGGCTCTTATCTCCATTCCAGGATTGTGGTTTTGGGACTCTCCCTGCTCTGGGATTGTCGGCCAGGAATGGGCTGAGCCTTGGCCATGGGGTGGTGAGCAGTGTCACTGTTTTATATATTTTATATATTACTATTATTATTATGATCATTATTATTTTCCATATTATTATTATCATAATCATCATTATTGTTTTTCCATATTATTATTATTATCATTATTATTATTATTTCCCATATTATTGCAGTTTAGTTTTTAAATTGTTCTTATCTCAACCCATGTGTATCTTTTCTCTTTACCCTCTAATTCTGTCCCCAGTTCCTGGGAGGAGGGAGGGTGAGTGAGCGGCTGTTGTGAGGTTTCACTGCCAGCCAGGGGTTCAAAACCATCACACATTACAAAAACGTTCACTGGTAGGCTTTTATTATAGGCTTCTTTTCTGATTTCTTTTTACAGGGAGATTTTGATCCCTTTAGCACAGATTTCCTGCGTGGCCCTATTAGGCATTTTTGTTGAGAGGACAAAAGGGTCTGCAAATTGTTGCATCAGCGACGCCAGACGAGTGTATTTTTAATTAGAGCTTTCACTTGTATTATGTGCATTTCCTCCATCGCACAGAGGTGGTTGTGAGCACCAGGCTGCCTTTGCAGGTACAACTGTCCTTTCCAAAGACCATTTTCCCAGAATAGTGTAAAATTTCCGGTCAGGAAGCTGGCTGGACAATAACGATTTTTAACAACAACTCTTCATTGCCGTGTTTTCCTGTTGAGCTGAGGGATGGCAGGTTGGCAGTGCCCAGGAGAGCACCCACTCTTGAAAACATCCTTTTTCTGCAACCAGCATGTGACAAACCCACACGCCAAGCACAATAGCTGGGACCAGTCTCTCCTGTCTGGCTCCACTGGGAAATGGGCACAACACCATTATGGCACATGGCCAAAGCTGGTGTGACAGGTCACCAGGTCCGTGCCATGCCGCAGAGGGGAGATGCCAGGAGCACACACAGGGGACGGTTCCTCCTCCCCCAGTCCTGCCGCAGCTGCACACCACTTCTGGAGGGACGTAGGGTGAGCCGTAACGAACCATGCTCAGGGGATGAGAGGCAGATGACCTCTGGGAAGATGCACAGAATTTATCCGTGACGCCTCCATTAATCTCATTGTCGGGTAGATAACTCAAAGTGCCCCGCCCCATTGTTACACGTGTCGCTCCGTTTGACAGCTTTCCTCATTTGGTACTCCCGGGAAAGCTCGCTCCCCGCACCGTCCCCTCTGCCTAATTAGCAGAGCAGAGGCCATTCATCAGGCAGTGACGGGCGGTGTGTGACAAGGTTGAGGTGATCCATCACCGCTCCCACTCCTCAGCGGGGACATCCCCCACAGCAGATGTGCCGGTGGCTCTTGGGGGCTGCGGAGGCGAGGTTCCCGCACGGCGCTGGCTGCTGGAGCTTGTGGTGGAGAGTGAAGACCTACTGAGGACGGGACAGGCGCGGTGGGCACAGCTCCTCTGCCCCCCTGCTCTCGGCTACGCTGCAGTACTGAGGCAGCTGGACCACTCCCCTGGGCTCCTCCAGAGGTGGCTGTCCCCATGGTGGCCGGGGTGTCCCCAAGGCCCCGTGCAATCACCAGTACCTCCCAGCACTTGCAGACAGACCTGCTGTCCATGGCCAGTGCTCACTGCTTTTCAGCTTTTTCTCTTCCATCTTGTGTAAAGCGTACTGTTAATTTCAGTGTATTTTTCCAGATTGCATCGTCTAACCGTTGTCTCTGTAACCATGAAATTAAATCTAACCCTCAGGGTAACGTTTTCCATTTCCATCAGTAATGACCATTAATCCCTAGGTTTGGGGCTGAGTATTTTTAAACGTTAGAGGAAAAATAACTTTTTATTGCAACAGGGAGCAACTTGTGGAAACAAAAACAATACGACAGTCAAAGCATAAAAAGATAATTTAGTGACAGCAACAGAAACTCACCTGTAGGGCCAAACCCCCAGTTTAGTGTCAGTAAAGCAGTACTGCCTGGTGCTGGTTTCGGGACTCGGGGTGCTGAGGGATGTGTCAATGCACAGCACACGGGGTGGGTGCCGGACCCCCGGCATGTGCTTGGTGCAGCTGGAGGGCAGCACAGGGGCTTGCCCCTGCCTGGGGGGATTTCTCCTTTCCTTCAAAAACTCGGTAAGTTCGGGGGAGAAGGAATGCAGCTCTCCATGCAGCTGGAGCCGCGGGATGAGCACAACGAGGACCTCTGCCTGGAGCTGGTGCTGGCGGAACACTGCTGGTGGCCTCCAGCAACGAGCGCCGGGTGGGTAATCTGCGAGCGAGGCGCTGCGCTAACTGCGAAAGATGGTGAAAAATTAACCAAATTAGATGAATCTGTTATTTTTAATAAAGGAATAAAACCCACATATTCTTTCATTAAATTCATACCCAGAAGGGACCATTAGGATAATCTAATGCGATCTCCTGCTAATTTCCTCATAGCGCACGGCTGCTTGTTCCAGCCCCGGCGCTGCTTCCAGATCATCCCCCGGTTTGCGTTTGGGGGATCTTTGTGGCGTGCAGCCCCGTTTTCCCAGGTGCTGAGTTTTGACCAATAGGTCTATAATTTCCTGGGGCTTCCTCGTGCCCTTCTATTAATTTCTCCCTCCTGCTGCATCCCTGGGCACTGCCTCCTTCCCACCAGAACATTCCTCATCCCTTCTGCCCCAGACTGGGCTCCACGAGTCCCCCAACCAAGGCTGGTCCACGCGGCCGAGCCATCGCCACCCAGACCGTTAGCACCGGCTGATGGATGTCCCCTGCAAGGCGGGATTGCGTTAAGGAGAGATCCCTATGGCAACTCGCTGGAAACACACCAAAGAGCGATGGCTTCCTGGTTCTGATTACATTTTTAGATAATTTAACTGTTTTTAATCCATTTAATTTCTGAGGCATTACTACAATTTTTCAAAGTGCCCAGGGCAGTGAATCAAATTATTTTAGGAAACCTGTTTTGTGACAGTTACCTTCAGTCAGCAAAGTTATCATCTCCCACGGCAATTTTCTTTGAGGCTTATGCTCCATAAAACCACTTCTCTTGGCATTAATTGCGCTATAGAACTGAAGAATTCGTCAGCGATGACGTGTCACAAGAATTTTTCCATTATTATTTCTGGGCCTGGCAACAGGTCATCGATTGCCAGAACTTTTATATTTACCCTTTTTAAGCACAGATACTAATGCAGTTTCTGCTCTTTAGGAGAGAACCCTCATTGTTCACAGGGTTTGTTAAAAATTATTATTAATGGCTCAGAGTAGTCAATTAATTTAATTTAATTCTCGCGTGTACCAGCCATCCGATCGTGTCAATGCAAGTGTTTCTAAGCGTTGCTGTCCCTAAGTAGGTGCGACAGGATTCTGATTGTTGCTGAGATGTGTGGATAACGTCTTTCCCTTGTCCTCAGTTTTACCAACCAGCACCTTCAGCATCGTCAGCCTCCATGCCCTCCTCCGTTCCCCAGGGACCCCCGTGGCAGCACCCACAGCCTCTCCCCATTGTTCCCATCGGCTGTCCCCACTCTGCTCTTTTTCACAAACTTCTCCCAGTTGCAGTAAGAAAGAAAACATTTTTTTTCTTTTTTTTTTTCCCAGTGTGATTGCTAGAGCTCTCTTGTTATTTTCCTGTCTGTGTACAGAGGATCCTTCTCGCGTCCCAAGGCTGCGGTGCCCTCGCTCAGCTGGTCACCCTCCGCACGGCTGCTCTTCCCGGCGGGATTCAGGATGGCCCAGCACCGCCACACACCTCGTGGCACGGTGTTTGGCTGCAAAGGCAATTAAGTATATCTGTAGGTAATCTCTCAGAAAGCAAACAAAAACTCAGAAGAAAGAAAAACCAATTTTCTCAGGAAAGGAAGATGAGTTTCTCATTAAAAGCTGCACTCGGGCTGCCTGCTGAGGGCTGCAAAGCCATCCTGGCTGGAAAATGCCCTCAAATCTGTCTCCTTTGACATCTTCAACTTAAAAATCTTATTTACAATTTTCCAGCAGTTTTGCTCCAGCATCACCTTTCCTGGCAGCTGGACCAGAGACCAAGTAATGGGTTGGGAACCTCGCGGAGGCAAGTCCCATGGGTGCTGCCCAGCCAGCGGTGCACAGCCTGCCCGCCTGCAAACAGAACACCCGGGCTGGGCTCCGCACACTCGCAACCAGGAAACTCAGGAATTCCCGTGGCTGATTTTCTATCAGAGAAACATTTGCCTGCTTAGGACAAACCCACCC
>VZTO01017865.1:0-50555 GCA_013400615.1 Syrrhaptes paradoxus
GAGTATACAGCTCTGTAATTGCTTTACTCTCGTGGTCTGAGACGTTATTATCAGGATTCAACAATGGGATTGCATCCTTGTTAATCTAACTGCATTGTGGGGGAGGAGAGGAGCTGATTGCCTTGCTTTGGGGGTGACAGGAGAACTCCTGGTGTAGTGTGCCTTCGGTCACCCTCCGAGAGCAGAGCAGCCAGCGGGGCACACGCACCGTCTGCTCTCCAGCTTCAGAGGTGGTTCTATGTCTGGCTGCAGTCCTTGTCCCAAATGTAGGGAATAATGGGACTGATTAAAATCAGAGGGGTTTGTAAGTGGTATCACTGTAAGGACACAGTTTCTGTAGGATTTTTTTGAAACTGTACATCATTAACAATGCATCATTCATTCACTCCAGTTAGTCACCTCCATGGAGATCCCCAGCATAGATCCACTAAGAAAAGCGGGGGCATTTGTCATGGGCGCTGAAGCTGTGAATGGTCTGTGCTTTGGGTAGGCACAGAAAAAGGTCCCGTGCATCACCCAGACCTGCATCGGTGGGATGCAGAGAGGCTGATGTGAGATGCTGTGGTCCTGACTGGTCCGGGCTGGGACCATCATTCCCGAGCATCACCCAGACCCACATTGGTGGGATGCAGAGAGGCTGATGCGAGATGCTGTGGTTCTGGTTGGTCCAGGCTGGGACCATCGTTCCTGTGCATCGCCCAGACCCACATCAGTGGGATGCAGAGAGGCTGATGTGAGATGCTGTGGTTCTGACTGGTGCAGGCTGGGTCGGTCGTGGGGGTTTCCTCCTGACATGCTGGCTGGGTGATGTGGGGGCAGAGCCAGAGCTGTGCTTGCACGGAGAGAGGCTGCATGCATGCCTGGCACCTTGGAATTTCTTCTTAAGTAAGGTCAAACTTTTACTGGAAAGCTAGCCTTTTTCTGCTTGCAGTGGGAAGCTGAGGAATTGGCTGCTGGGTTTGTAGCAGATGTAAGGAAGCCAAGGATCGATGTGTCTCATTAGCTGCCTGTATTTGGGCTGATTCCCCAAGTCTCCCCCAGACTTAAGTCTTGCTAGAGCAGGGTCTGGGGTCTCAGGCAAGCCCTGTCCCAGGGCTATGTCCCTGCACTGGCACTGGGGAGAGCCCAGCTGCTGGAGCCCCCTCCTCACTGTAGCCGCTTGTGTGTGTGCAAATCCCTCCCGGGGGGTACTGCAGCCTGGTGCTCTGATAATTGCATTGATTGGGATGTCGATTGATTAGCCTCCTGCTAATGAAGTGTTGGTGGATGCTGCAGCAGCGTCTGATACTCAGAACTTTTCTCAAGCAGTACCTCATCCCCGGTACTCACTTAAATATGCTCCCATCCATGTTGTGTGGGGGAAAATGAATTCTCCCTGTGTAGCTGACAGTGGAATTAGAAACCAGCTTCTTGAAGGCAAGAATGAAGAATGGTTTAATTTTTTTTTTCTTGTGGAAGAAGTTAAAAATGGAAATGGAAGCTACTGTATGTGTTTTCCCAATTATGAATGTTCAAGCTGTTTACGAGGTGAGATGACAACAAACTTACTTTCCATTTAATGAGCTAAAGATAACTGTAATTAGTCTATGAGCCAGTCTGCAGAGCCGTTAAAACCCGGGTACCGCACCTGCATTTTCATTGGTCTCCAACACGGTGATGCTAAGGATGCTTTCCCTTCTATTTTTATAGGTTCATGGGCATCAGTCTGATAATGTTGTTACCTCCATTCTTAATTTAAAATTAATACCTGGGTTTTTCTTTATCCAGCAGAACTTGCAATTGCTTTTAAGTTCCGCAGAATCACTGGATCTGAAACAGTGCTTAAGGCGTACGGTGTTGCTGCAGGAGGGATGTGATGTACTGAAGCAGTTAGCTGAGCTTGGGATTAAAGATGGGCTTACTGAAGAGTTTTTACTCTTTGTGTTTTTAGATAATAAGTGTTGGAAGTCTGCATGATTCAAATTTTGTAACAACTGTAAAAGATATGCTAGCAATGGAAAGCAGAGGTCCTTAAGGTGTTTGTCTTTAAAGAATTCCCTTCAAAGCGTGCATTGTACAAGGATCAGCCCAAGTGTAACACTTTCTGAATAACTACCTCTTTACATTTCTTTTTCATTTTCCAGCTCTCATGGGGGATGTCAAAGAGGAAAAGGATGAGCTGGTGATTCCTCCTGCCCGGCGTGATGCCCGGTCCTGGCAGAGGCTCGGCCGGGGCAGGATGCGGCTCAGGAGGGAGCAGGGGGCTTTCCCTGCCGACACCCAGGTGGCCGGTGCTGGCGGCTCCGCCACGGCGAGCTGATGATGAGAGATGAGTTCGCAAAAACTACCGCAAAGGGACTAATTAAGGTGAGCAATTTTCCTTTGTTTTCATTCTTCACAGCAGCCTAATTGGAAGGCAGAGGCATTTCCACCCGGAGAAGGATTAATTTGAACTGAGAAATGCCCCAGTCTCGAATAATTTTCTGTAGGCTTCTGCAGGGACATTATTCAGCGAGCCGATGGCTCGGGCTGCAGCTCAGCACAGCGCTTAGCGTGAATCTGAGCCTCAACATCCCAGTAGCTCTGGTTCGTAGCAAATAGTTAAGTTAGCTGAAGAAGCTTCTTGGCTTGGAGTTTTGCTCCACTAATCCTCAGTTACGGTCTCCAGAGCTGTCCAGAAAAGCAGTGTCCTCCTACGAGCAGTGTTAAGCAACCTCACGAAGGGTACGATGGTCCCAGCTGATTAGAAGAGGTTTGGAAATTCCCGACCCCGGAGTGCCCTTGCAATGTGCTGCTGTGGATGGGTGAAGGACCTGCTTCTGGTCCTGCTCGTGAATAACCTGAGTGGCTTCTCCAGCGGATGAGGGGCCTGGGGACCCCTTGGTGGTGTCTGGGGACATGCAGAGCTGAGGGGGCTGTGACATCCACTGGGGACCCTGGCCTCAGGATGGGTCTCCAGTGCTTGGTCACCATGGGGCATGTATTGCGTGGAGGGAACTGTTCCTCCTTTTACCTCTCAGGAGGAATCCCCTGCGGCACAACGGGGTGAAATAACTTGGTTTTATCTAATTCAGCATTGTCAGTCCTGCACAGACTGCCCTGCAAGTGTGTTTATAACGGGGGTGCTTGGTGGTGCTCATAAAACGAATGCGGAACCAGGGCGAGTGGAGAGGATGAGTCCTCTCAGGGCTGATGAAGGGTTTGTCTGTCTGCAAGGGTGGAGGTGTGGAGAGGCAGGGTGAGTCCTATCTGCAAATCCTCAGATATTTTACTATCCCATCGTCATTTCTGTGTTTTATGAGAAATCTTTGAATTTTTTTTAAATTTTATTTCATGCAGAGAAGGAAAAACCTTTTGTTTTACTGCTTGAGATTAGGACTGGTCTTTAAGAAGATGGCATTCACTTTATGAACGGTTTGATTTATCTGCCTGGTTGTACAAGAGCACAGTTCGTTTGGACAAACCCATAGCTTAGGGGTGTGTAGTTGGAGAGTCTGGTACTGTGCATGCTGTGTTACTGGTCTGTACTGGCACCTTCTGAACTCGTGAGGTGGGAAACCAGGAGCAGTGTCTCAGAACTGGAGGCAGTGTAGGGTGGAGGTCGGGGGTCTTGGGCGCATCTTCTGCTCACCAGGGATAACGTCAAAGCCAGGCAGCTTCCCAGGGCTTGCCTATCTTGCTTCTCAAGTCAACTATGAGTTGACATTCTTTCCCAATTAAGATGGATATTGATGCACAAAACTTTTGAAAAATACTATTTTTAATAGTTTGATGCATTTAAGCTGTGTCCCTTGGCTTGTCTGCAGCAACAACCAAGGTCAAAATTAACACGCTGAAACTTCCAATAATGGAGCGATGAAAGAAGCAGATCTGTGTGAAAGGAGCAGCTAGCTAATTCCGTGCTGCAATAACTGGAAATGCTGTGTGCCTGTAAGAACAGGTACCCAAGATGCTTGAAATTGCTGGGTTTCGTGTGTTGGGCAATTTCTCAGTAATAGAAGGAATTTTAAGCAGCTGTTGCACACAGTGATCAAGTTTGCAGAGAACAGCGTTGGGTAGTGCTTAAAAAAATAACAATTTGAAGAGCAATGGAGGCAGGGTGCAGAAGTCCTTCTCTTCCACTTGAAACTATTTTTCTGGAATCACTGAGTGACCCGAACTGAAGGCTCCTCGAGCTCAGATGGAAGCGACACAGAAAAGCCATTCTCCACCATGCACATAGCTTGCAGAAAAGTTCCCAGATTAACCCAAAATCAATCTTGCTTTTATATGCAAATCTGATGACAGCTTTCAAAAGCAGCTGCCTGCAAGCTGTACATCTGTGCTCTGCAGGGATTTCCTCCCTGACTTCACCGTTCCAGTTGAAGGTGTGCGATGTGCCTGGGGGGGTGTGACGGTACCGACTCCATCCACCACCAACATCTCTGGGCTTTTGCTGGGTCCGCTGACAAGTNATTCCAGTTGAAGGTGTGCGAGGACTCCCTCGAGTGGAGTGTGCCTGGGTGGGTGTGACGGTGCCGACTCCATCCACCACCAACGTCTCTGGGCTTTTGCTGGGTCCGCTGACAAGTTTGATTGCTAGATGCTACCAGTCCATAGTATAAAATACGGCAAGTTTGGGGTTTTTTTTTTTTTTTCTTCAGGACTACCAAGCATGCACATAACCCACCCGGTTTGGTGGGTCTGCAGTGGTCTCAGAGTTGTGGTAGCTGAAGGAGCCAGCACCAAAGAAAAGAGAAAAGGGGATATTTCTTGAGGGATATTAAAGATGCCATGTCTGTTACACTAATAAGCATACTAAGAGATGTGGAAATAAAGGAGATGTTTTGGACTTGTGTTGACAGTTCTGTGGTACTCCCGACCCAGGGTGACTTTCTAGTCCCACTCTTTTAGGGACCGGTCCCTCTCCTTAGTGAGAAGCACATTTTGCACTTGTGCCTTTTAAAGAAAACTCCTTTATGTAGTGCCTGTGGAACACTGTGCCCTTGGACACCAGAAAGGCTAGACAGATCTGAAAAAAGAGGAAAAAACACCCAAAAAAGCCCCAGGCACCCCATAGATAACGGATGGCTGGGCAGACCTGGCTACCCAACACAGCTTTCCAAGGAAAAGAGATTGGTTTTGTGTTCTTCTTCCTAGCTTTAAACATAAAATTGCTTTTCTTCCCCCCCCCCTCCTTTTTTTTTTTTTTTTGAGTAAGGAAAAGATGGAAAAGCTGTCTCCTGCAGTTTCCCGTACAAGCACCGTGCGCAATTTCAGAGCGATTTGGCTGAAGGCGTGCGTTTGACAGAAAGGCACAGTTGTAATTTCTCAGGCCAAGCTAGGGATGCCAAATAAATCTATATCTTCTTGACAATTATATCTTTACAAAAGCTTTGGAAAGAACAGCTCAAAAGTGAACTTATTGACAAGCTTTCTTATTAGAGGAAAGTCCTTTGGCAAGGCCGGCGACTGCGGCATTTCATGATGGATCTCTCGGAAGAAGCAGCTGTGGGAGGCCGCTTAGAAATAGCTTTTATTGACAAACTTTTACTTTAGAGGAAATTTTTCTAACAAAGCCTTTAGCTTGAGTCTTTTCACGGTGGATCTGTAAAAAATATATATATATGAAGATGTAATTTTTTTCTCGAGTCGAAATACGAAGTAAATTGCCTTAAATGCTTGTGCTGATGGCACATTAACACCGGTGCACAAAGGGGCCCCATTTGCTGGAGCTGGGGGGTGTGGAATATGGAGCAGTTCTTCCTTTCTGACAACAAGAGGATGGAGAAAACCAACTCGTGTGGGCTCGGCTGCCGGAGAGCTGCCCCGCTCCCGCGCGTGCCCCAGCAGCTCTGGGGAAATTAGTGACCGGCCAAAGGAAGCGGTGACTGGGGGAGAGGACAGGGCTTGTAACAGCTCCTAGGAGTAATGTTACGAGCCAAATGGGAAGTATTTCCAAAGTCAAATACAAGATTAACGTCAGGTGTGATCTGGTTGCCCAGGAGAGCTAAAGCCCCTGATTTCGCTGCTTGTTCCGTGTTCGCGACTCCCCCGCAGCTGGGCTGTCAGAAAGGACAAATGGAGCTGAATTCAGTTTTCTATTTAGGATGTCTAGATATAAATACAGGAATGCAGGATGTGACCCTTGGGGGGGACCTTTATCCACTCCTCCTCTCTTTGCCCTACTTCTGGTAATTGTTTTCCGAGTATGTGCTTATGCATTCGACTCCTCCTACAGCAAATGTCTGAAAATTCTGCAAAATGTCTTTTCTGGTGCTTTGTTAAAGGCATTCTGAAACCTGAGCAGACAGCTATTACCTGCCAGCATTATAAAAATGTAGTGCTCGTGTGTCAAACCCGTTCAAACTTCCTCTGCTTTGAGCAGGATCCTCTCGGGGCTGATGTCTTCTCGCTGTCCTCCTGGGTGGTTTCCCACAGACCAGTGTGGCGTTTCTGATTATTCCCAGCCCCAGTGATGTTCTTTCATGGTCTTATGGCAACTCAGCAGGGACTGAGCTAGCAAAACAAGGAGGGAGTTCACCTGCCTGGAGGATCTTGCACAAATCCCAGCCTCCAAGTCCTTCAGAAAACAAAACAAAAAAAGAGCAAAATCAGTTCAAAGCTGGTAGAGAAGCTGGCGGGATGCGGGCAGTGGGGAGCATCCCCAGGCAGCGGTCCTGCTGGGTGAGGATGGTGAAGCAGCAATGAAAACAAAGCTGGGGAAAAGCTGCGAGTAAGGGATGCACTGTGGGGGTGATGCAGGGCTGGAGGGAAGAACAGCTTCAGAATAACAGAGACAGAGCAAAGCATGGGGAAGGAAGTCTAATTTCTGAGCAGGAAGCAAGCAAATGTCCTGGTGGAATGTGAACATTCAGTTAGGAACGGAGATGCAACCAAATGCACATTGGGTCTGGTTGGTGTTTGTAAGGAAGCAGGAAAAGCCTTGGGAAGCTGGCCCGGGTTAGCTGGGGAGGGGGGGAGAAGCCATCTCCTGGGTGCCGTGGCAGAGGGTAAACTCGATGCAGGCTGTGCTTGGCTGAGCTTTTGCTGCAGAGAGCTGGAGGTGGCTGGATCATGCTGATGTGCAGTGACATGGTATTTGAGAAAAAAAAAAAGCAGAGTCAGATATACGACTAGTTATATCTGTGTGCCTCACAGCATCTCTGTGGATTGAAATCCCGTCCTCAGATGGGATAAGTCACACTCTGGTTTTGATCTGCTGACCAGAATGATACCTGGGACTGCAAAATGCTGAAGAAGGTTAGAGGGGTTGCAAGGAGTTAAAAGAAGCCATAAGAAATTTCAGTTATTTATCAGTGTCACACAGCGGCTACATCTTCAGATGTAATACAAGCAGTTGCTGTTTGCTTTGCTCTTTTGTTGTCTTCAACAACCGCAATTTAGGCAGAAGGAGCAGGAAGATGGGGCTATAGATAAAGCTGTCAAAGAGCTGCATTGTGATAGAGAGCCAGTCAACCCAGTGCACACTTGTAAAAGACAAAGTAAAAAGTCCAAATGACAGTAATACTTAACTTTAGAGCTATATAAAATGGACTGAGATAATTAAGGGATCAGATAATGCAACAGAAATACTTGTTATATAGCAGGCAAGGGGCTCCAAGTGCCTCGTGCTGGTCTCAGAGCTTTTTTTCGGGACATGTTCTTCCCCTTTCCCACACCTTCCAGATGTGCCCCGTGCGAGCCCTGTGTTTGAGGAGAGCACAAGCGAAAAGGCAGCCTCCAAAAATCGTGTGTCCTTCCTCAAGGAGGAACATGGAAAAGAGCATAAGCACTCGGTGATTACTGCGGATTTGCATTTAACAGGGCTCAAACATTTTCCGTGGAGCAACAGGCTTGGGAATTAATAATAAAACTCTTATTATGGGGATCAGAATGGAAGTGGAACAAATGTGAGGCCAGCAGTTAATGAAGGCAGGGGAGGGGAAGGGAGCAGCAAAGCTCGATGAATTCCTTGGGACAAGTGCTCTGGGAGAGGCGAGGCTCCAGCCCCACCACCGCTCTCTGCAGACAGCTGGTCTGGGAGCACCTCACTTAATGGTCCTCTGAGAACAAGAGGAAAGTGCAGCAGATGCTGGATGGCATTCTCCCAAGAGCTGAAGGAAACGAGGTATGGCATGTCTTACCTCTGCGAACCTGTCCGTAAGCTGTTGGTTACTTCAGCCTTGACGGCAGAGAGCAGAAAGATCCTTTTAGACAGGNGCCTTAGATGACCCTGAGTGTTTTAGTTCTTGTGTAACGATTTTCCATGAGTTTCTTACATCCCGTCTGAAATCATCTGGGCTGTGTCCCAGCTGTATTTGCTGAGTTCAAGTCTTGCCCACTTTGTCCCCTTGGGTTCCTGATAAATGGCTTTTGTGCCCTTTTGGGCAGGTTTTGAGCAGGACAGTGCTACCTGATCCAGCCCAGCAGGAACCCAGCTGTGCTCTGCACGTCCTCTGTGCCCAGCACCTGCTGAACAGGGCTCCAGGTAAATGTCCCATGGAAAAAGCTGCTGCTTCACTGACAGATTTTTTCCAAGGCAGATGAGCTGGTATGTCCTTTCATAATTTTGTTTCCTGTTGTCACTTTCCCAAACAAGATAACGAGGTTTCATAAAGATGCACCACGTGTGCCTGTATCAGTCTGTGCCTGGTCAAGACTGCTTGCTTTGGGGGGGTTGTCCTAGTTTAATGTAGGCAGACTTGTTTCTCTGCAACCGGTTTTAAAATGTGACTTTTCTTCATCCCCATGCTAAGAACAGCTGAGTTAACGTTTATTGTACCTCCAGCTTGCCTGTCCTCCTTCAGAGGAGCTGGCTGTGTGCTGGGGAGCTGCAGAGCAGGTTCTGCTCTTCCCTTGTGCTCTGTCTGTTGGGTTTGGTTTTTTCAGCCCCCTTCCGTCTAACCTCTATTTTTTGCCATTTTTGTCTGCTCCCTGCTGGAAGACATCCGTGTTTCTGGTGTGCCTGTGGTGACAAAGGGGGGGGACTGTCGGCAGGGCTGGGTGCTGTGGCTCTGTCCACAGCTGTGCTGTCTGGGACCTCTGTGCTTTCCCCCTTTCCATCGCTGTCCTGCTGACTCTTCCCCTGCGTTTTGCCCACTGAAGCATGCCTCTTGCCTTGTGTCCTGTTACACTGACTTTTTTGTTTTTCTTTGCTTTTCTGTTTTCTGCAGCTTTTAGCATGGCAGCAAAACCAGTAATATGGGATTGTAGCTCCCACTTTTCTCCTTGATCTCCAGCTATTTTGCCTCTTTAACATGAGCAGCCATTGCAATGGAATATCAAAAGCCTTGGCAGGGCACCGGACCAGGGTTGTTCATCCACCAGAGCAGGCAGGAAGCTCTGCAGGGTCTTAACATCTCCTTGGGGACATGCCAAATTGTCCGACAATGCCTAGTTTTTGGGAAGGTGGGTGGGAGAAGGGACCACCTTGTGTTGCTGACAAGGTGAGCATCCTGTGGCTGGTTTATTACTTCTCAAGATAGCTGCTTATTTTGTCTTTTCCCCTATGTACCGTGCAACGTGGTATGAAACAGTCCCTCCTGCAAGAGAAATTCTGGCAGACTATTTTGCTTTTCAGTGCATACCTGAAACGCTTCTGCTCTTGGAAGCTTTCACTGTTCCATGGTTGCATCTCCCTGTCCGAGCTATTTTGGGAAGCTCGGGTGACCACTGCCTGTATGGGGTATCTGCACACTTGGCATTATTTCAATCTTGGCACCACGACAGTGCAATGCAGTTATCCCATGCAGGAGATGGAGAAGATGCCTGAGGAGCTGGGTGCTCCCTGGCTGCCTCTTGTCTCACCTGCTGCCCTGAGCCCGGGACAAGCTGGCAGCAGGGTGCAGAATTTGGCCCTGGGGTAGGGTGGATGTCAGGAGCTCCACCGCACTTTGCAGAAGCCCACAGTCTTTTCAAAGTCCTTTGGATGCTGCTTCGTTCAGGAATGCCAGTCAAATGGTCTGGATGACTGACATTCACCTTTAAAAGTGACTTTGGCACCAAAACCTGGAGGTGCCAATGAGCTTGCAAACACCAGCAAAACCTCAGCCTGAATCTCTCCTTGTTATACAGAAAAGTAATGGGGGGAAATTTGTAGGGAGAGGGAGCTGAGCCTGGCTCTGAAGCTGGCATCCACCTCGTCCCCTGGGCTCCCCACGGAACCTGTAACCTCTGAGCGAGGGCATCTCTGCAAGGATAAACGTTTAATTAAGTCTTCAAATGATAGAGAATCTGCTCCACATTAGGTTAGCTGCTTCACTGCCTAATTAACTTTATTCCTACTCTGGATTTGTTTAGTTTCACCTTGCAGCCTTTGGCTCTCATTATGACTTTTTTTTTTTTTGCTAAATTAAAGAGCTGACTGGTATCCGAATCATCTCCCCATGATAGCACTAAAGAACTCACAAAATTGGCTGTTACTCTTCCCTTGGATAAATTAAAAAGGTCAAGTGCCTGTAACCTGTCTCTCTGTATTAAACTGTCTTTGCAAGCTTCACATCTCTCTTTGTCAGGTTGCATTTTGGTGCCCCAGGGCTGGATGCAGCATCTCCGTAATGCAACACCCGCCCCTGCTCCCTCGCATCCCCTGCTTGCAGCTCTCACCAGCCACAGCCCCGTGTCCTGCCTGGCACACGCCGGTGGCTGGTGCACACCCTGGTGCTGCGGTTCTTCTGAGGATCACAGCCCTCTGAATAAACCAGCATCATGAATAAACATCAGGAATAATTTTCTGAGAAAAGCAGAACTTTATCACTGACTGCAAGGAGAGGGGCAGGGAGAGAGCACTGATTAGAATATTTATGCAAACCAGCCTTAACGAGATCTATCTTGACAAAATGGTCACAGGTGGATCCAGTTTAATCTCGTGTAAATGTCGTGTTTTCCACAGCAACCCAGTGCGGTTAACTGCAGACGCTGACCCTGTCCTCTGACTGGGCAAACCTCCTCTAGGGCTGAGGGGTGCGAGGGTTCCCTTTCTGGTGCGGCTCACTAGAGGATGGGTCCTGTGCAGGGCTTTCGGCTGCAGCCTGGGGGTCACTGGGACTTTGTGCTGAGGAGAAGCTGATCACACACTGATGGGTGGAGCTGCTGCCAGGACACTCAAGGACTTTCCAGCTTCTCTGCTGTGCCCGTGTCTGCAGGGGCAGGAGGAGCTGGGAGGGAGCACAGCCCCATCCCTAGCCCAGGATTCCACCTCAGGGTGAGGACTGAGACCCAAACTGGCCCATGGGCTATTCCATCCCATGCCCGGCATGCCCAGGAGAGAGGTGAGGCTCTGGCCGGAAGGNCTAGCTGAGTGGGTTGAACCACAACACCAGTGTATGTGTGGGATGGGCACTGGGAAAGCAGTTCTGTGCATCCTACCACAGACAAGCAACTGGTGCTTTGTTTCTGCAAGTATAAATGCAGGTTACGTACTTGAGTGGATTTTAACAATATCAATCACAGCCATGTGGGCAGGTGTTTGCTGGGTAAGGAGCAAGACTAATTGTAGGGGACCAAAGTGCTTCTGCAGTTGGCTCTATCATCTGTGTCCATTAACTTCAGTTATCTGGAGAAAATACAGATGTGCTGATGGTTTCTGCAGTTTAGCCCAATGTGCAATGACGAGGTTTCCCTTCTGTAACCAAAGGTGCAGCCCTGGGGAATGGGCTGTGGAAACAGCCCTGCTCTGAGGGCAGACCCACCCAGTGGCTGAGAGAAAGAGCCCTCTCCAAAGCCTGAATGCCTGCCTGGCTTTTTGTCCTCTTTCTGGCAGTTTTAGATTTTTTTTTTTTTTTTTTTAACTTAAAAAAAAAAAAAAAAACAAAAAAAAAAAAAAACCTAACAACAAAATANAAAACCCCTAACCAAACAAAACCCCACCAAACCAAAGAAAACCAAACAAAAAGAAACCTATGAATTTTCAAACCTCTTATGTACCTGATTTCAATAAAATTTTGTAGTAAAGAATTAGAGCCAATTATATGTTTTAGGGAAAATAATAATTTCATTGCCCTGAGTTTGTCGCTTTGTTGATTAAATGATTTTCTCATTTATTTGCACTCCTTCACTGAATTTCTTCCTATTCTTTAGACCCATTTCTTTAGGTTGTTATTGTTCTGACTGGTATTATTGTAACTTATGCTCGAAATGGGCAAAGTATCAGAGGAAGGCCTGACAAGCCAGACATGATAAAAAGAGAGTAAATTTGCTAGGAAGAAAAGATATACCTTGTTTTCTCTCCAGGATAAATCAGCTGGGAAAATGCTGAGTCAATAGAGCTCCCTTTCAGCCAGCATCCTCATTTCTGGTCTGGAGATATATCTCCGGTATGCTAATTGGGCCTCTAATTGTTCTCTCTGTGCTGCAGCGTGTGCCTTTGGAATTCTGCTGGCAGCGCTGTCTGCCACTTCTGTGCCTCCCTGTGTCCGTCTCCTCCAGGAACAGCAGCGGGAAAAGGCCTGCAGCGTGCAGTCTGTGCAGAGGAGCCGTGCTGTGCATCAGCTTCACGCCCGCTTTTGGGCGTTCTTCTGATGAGTGCCTGCACCCCTTGCTCTCTGTTACTTTCCATTACTTTTGTAGATGTAGAAAGAATAAGCGGTGTTGGTGGCACATGAATATTCCCAACACGTCTTCAGCTGTATAATGAAGCAGCACAAAGCTTGGCAGGAGTTGAGATTTTGTGCTAATTAATATTAAAAGTGGAAGTGGTCCATTATGGGGAAAGCAACTCTTAAAGAAAATCTAGAAAAAGTTGAAGGCACAAAAACATTTTGCTTAAAGACCCAGCAGCAGTGCAGCGCACTCCTAACAGCGTGTCATACTTTGTTGTGGGATATCTATGATTAATCTTGAAAATGAGACCTGCAGACACAGGACTGGCCTGTCACAGCCCACAGTGTGCAGCCTGGAGTGACAATTTTGGGTGTTCTTTGGCTCCTGGGGTTCTCTGGGATTTTCACAGCAAACTCAGGGTGTTGACTCTGGGCTTGGTGGGAAGTGAGGCAGCAGAGTTATCCAGAGCTTCCAGGAGTCATCTCCTGGAAAAACAATGTGGAGTTTTAGAGCTGGGAGAAAAAGGTGAACTCATTTTTACCTTGGTTCAAGTGTTAATTTAGTTCTGTGGGTAGCCAGCCAGCTGAGGGCTGTTCCAGCCTCTCCCTGAAGGTTGCATGTGGTTGGATGCAGCCTGTGCTAAAAGACAAGGCTGAGGTCAGCTGTGCAAAGGGGGGGTTGTCTTTGGCACCAAGCCCCATACAGATCTATCTGCTGGACCTAATTTTGCCTGTCACTCAGACCGTGATGTGGCTGGTGAGAGGGAAGGAACAGGAGGTGGCATTGAAACAGTGGGTCTGGCATGACTCCGTTTGGAACGCAGGGTTCCCCATGGCATGGTGCTGGGAATGCTACAACCAGGATGAAAGGAAATTATTGCAATGGGATCCAGAGGGAAAAGCAGGACAGAGATGTGCGAGTCTAGGCAAAATATTTGGACTTCTTGGAGAAATAGGAAAGAGTAATGTATGAGTAGTTTTCATACTGTGCACTATGAATTCTGTCTTTGTGGATCTATCTAAATTTGCAATAAGAAATTGCAGTGTACAAGTCCTATACTCTCCAAAATCAGCTCTGGATTTATATAGGTGGATTGACACTATCTTCAGTGTGTATGATGCTTTATCTGCTTGAGTTCAAAGTGCATTTGAAAATAATATAGTTGAGCAGGTGTCGTGGTTTAACCCCAACTGGCAACAAGCCCCACGCAGCCGCTTGCTCGCTCCCCCCAGTAGGACAGGAGAGAGAATCGGGAGGGTAAAAGTGAGAAATCTTTTGGGTTGAGATACAGACAGATTAACAGGTGAAGCAAAAGCTGCACACAAGCAAAGCAAACCAAGGGATTCATTCACTGTTTCCCACGGCAGGTGGGTGGTCAGCCATCCCCAGGACAGCTGGGGTCCAGCACATGTGATGGTGACTTGGGAAAGACAAATGCTGTCATTCTAAACATCCCCCTTCCTTCTTCCCCCAGCTTTATATGCTGAGCATGATGTCTCGTGGTATGGAACATGATGTCAGTTGGGGTCAGCTGTCCTGGCTGTGTCCTCTCCTGACTCCTTGTGCCCCCCCATCCTGCTCGCAGATGGGGTGGGATGAGGAGCAGGACAGCCCTTGGCTCTGTGTGACACCTGCTCAGCGACAGCTAAATCATCCCAGGGTTATCAGAGCTGTTTCCAGCACAATCCAAACCGCAGCCCCAGACCAGCTCCTATGAAAAAAATTATCTCTATCCCAGTAAAAACCAGCCCAGCAGGGAAGGCTGCAGCACAGACAGGTGTGTGCTTTCAGCTGAAGTTGTGCTCTGAACACATCCAGCAGGGTCTGTATTTCCATCTTTCCTAGTTTCCTGATTCAGTGATGTATCTGTGCAGATGTAAAGCCCTTTGCTTCTCCCAGCAGCCCCTGAGGCAGAGCCAGGGTGCTCCAGAAGAACTCACCCAGCACCTCCCATGAGCTGCAGGGCTGGCCTGGGTCCTGTGCTCTTGCCCAAAGCTGGTCTTCTTTCCCTAGTCCTATTTTATCAGCTTTGAATTAATCCTGGCACCAAGCATTGCCTTGGCTTCTCCCTCAGGCCATGGGCAGGGCAGGAGGTGCTCCTGGTGAGGATGGGGACCCTCAAACCAGCATCTCAGTCCCAGGTCTGTCATCTTACCTGTCTGCAGCTCCTTACAGAAGTAATTTCAGATTTCCCAAGTAACAGGTCACCTACTGACAGATCCAAGCTTCTCCAGCATTCAAGAAAACTCACAAACAAAAAGAGAAAACGCAGCTTTCACCTTCCCATAGATCTTGTCTGGTAAAGAAACTGCTCTCACAGGCTCTTTTGGATATTTTCTGCTGGGAATATTTTGTTCCAAGCTGCAGAAGAGCTCTGCACTGAAGAACAAACCATGCTATTAGACTTGCACTTTAATCTTCCCTCTGGGAACACAGAGCTTCCTAATGTAATCTTGATGGTACCGAAAAGTGTTGTTATAATTTTAATGCACAAAACAAATTACTGCTGTCCCCTCTTTGCAAAGGTGAGGGAAGATATCTTTTATGCATACACCGGCATGAAGGTAGGAAATTCTGTTCTTGTTTATCCTGGTTCAGACCCAGCCCTGCTGCAGTGAAACCTGCTCTTTAAAGCCAATGTGCTCGGGATGATCTCTGTGAATTATAAACTTACAATATGCCCCTACAGGTTAATTGGAGGATGGCTGTATGTTGTGTGTTGTCCTCAATAAAAGAAGCTCAAATTGGATTTCCAGGCTGTGCTGCAAAGCCTAACCTGCATGTTGATTTGAAAGCCAGTGCGTCCCATCCGGATGCTGATGCTCAGTCCTTGCAAGGGTCTCCAAGCACCTGCCTGCCTCTGATGTCCCCTCTCGGCCAGCAGAAAGCCCCAGGAGCTTGGTGTGCAAACACCTTTGCAGCCTTCCCCTGGATGCTGGGAAATGTCCTTGTTGCCCCCCTCCTGCTGCGTTCCCAGGGGTCGCGGTGGTGGTCTTGCCTCTGGCCCCAGCCGTGGGAGACCCCTGGACAGATCCTCACCTGGACCCGGGTACCCGCAAGCAGCTGTCATGGGTGCTGAGCCCATTCCTTGCCTTGTCTGAGCCAGCTTCAGTCCCGATGCAGCCTGGCACAGCACTGTCCCCTCTCCTGTGGGCAGCATCCCCCTGTGGGGCTTTGGGGGACCAGGAGTATCTCGGGGCCTCAATAGCATCACCTATTGAGTTTCTGTATCAAAATTTAAAAATATACTAAGGAAATATGGAAAGAAAAACTAAATGTGCCCCCAGAAGGTGGAGAACCCCCTTTTCCTTGAAGCTGAATTGTGCGTGCTGTTGGGGGGAACCTTCAGCATCCCTTTAGTAACACGGGTCTGACACCCAGGAGCCGGGAGAGACTTCTTCAGCTCCTGGAGCAGGCTGGGGACACCAGGGCAGGACAAAACGGGCTGGGGATTGCTGTTGTTTGTAATCTCCAGCAGCGATGCCAGCGGTTTGGGGAGCTGTGTTAGAGGACAGGAAAGCACCTCTCCAGCCCGATCCCCCATCCCCGCTTTTCCCAGCTCCTGTGCAAAACCCCAGTCCCGCACCTCTGGGGGATCTCTGGGAGTTTTCCAGCACACGTGCCCCTCCCGAGACACCGTGCCCTGACGTGTTACCAGCCCTGGGGAGAGCAGGAGGGTTTCTTTGCATATCTGACACGTTACGCCAGCTTTTGTAGATCACTTTGGTGGCAGGATGACATTATTAACTCCTGTTCAGTTTGTTTTCAGCTGTCATCCGTGCGGCTTTTCTCAGCCCCGCTGCCTGGCAGGTGATCCCTGCTCCACTGTCTGAATATTTGTTTTTCTCTCATTTGTGTGCGTGCTCATCTCTGCTGAATTTTGTCTCTTTGATTTCAGACCATTTTCCAATTTATCAAGATCACTCTGAATTCTAATCCTACCTGCCAAAGCGCTTGTAATCATTCCCGTCTTGGTGTCGTTCCCCGCTCCCTCCCTTGCCTTGCTGAAGTTCGTTAATATTTAATAGAAGTGCAACCAGTAGGGTCCCTGCTTGGTGGCATTCAAGATGTCCTTTGCCAGGGAAGAATTCGTAGCAGCTTTTTTGCCTGTGTTTCTGGGTCCCTAGTCCGTTCTCCCAGCCAGCTGTGCTCTGGTTACCTTGGTGTGTTGTGATAGATTTACATCACTGACAGTGACCTCAGGTGCTTTTTCCTGTGCTGCCATGCTGCTAAAACAAATACTCTGTCTGGGTCCCAGATGTAGAAACGCGTTCATCCTTTTCCATGGCAACTCCTTTGTTCATGGATAACTTTATGGTTTGTTATTACTCCTTGCTATGGTCGTTTCTGCACCTTAGTCTCTGGATTTTGGGGTTTTCCTGGCCACCCTCAGCCGTGCGTCCCAGCGGTCCATGGATGTGACCATAGTTTCCAGTGATGGAAAGGAAGAAAAATGTGCTTCAGCACTTGCCCTTCTGCACGGTGAGCCGTGCTGGTGAGAGGGGCCAAGCCCTGCAGGGCACGGCTCTGGCAGAGGCTGGCAGCTGCAGAGGACAAACAGCCGTCCCGCAGCACAGCGCTGGTCCCGGAGAGGCTGCAGTCAGCCCAGGGGGTATCTGCAGGGCAGTACGAACAGCAAAAAGGGGAGATTTACATCTGTGCACGGTGCTAGCAAGACACGCACTGAAATACCGTCCTCTGATTGACTTTGTTTCCCAAACTGTGTTCAGGATGGAGCAGTCCTGCACCCCTGATGGGCAGCTCAAGGAGCACCGAACCCACAGCAAATCCTGTCTTTCCTTCCCACCCGGGCACTGAGGGGGTGTGCAGCATCTTCACGCCTTGTGAGGAGATGAAGGACTTTTTTCTGTGCATTCTTAACCCACGTGTACAAAAGGAATTGTTTTTGTTTTTTTTTTATAATCCACTGATGGTTCTGCCTGTCGCACTGTTTCCTTTCACAGCTGCTTGGGAAATTATAAGATAAGCCTTTAAACAGCAAGGTTTAACCCACTGTCAGTTTCCATAGCTGGAATTGGGTTATTTTCACAGGCTCCATCTTGCTCATCCTCCTTGAGGCTTTCGGCCCAGGAGCTGAACACGTGCCGTCTGCGTGCACCGCCGCAGAGCCAGCCCGCAGCACCTGCAGGGGCCGGGGCTCACGGGGCTCAGCGCAGACTCAGCTGCTCGTCCGATGATGCTCGTTAGAGCTGGTCGAAAGCACAGTTTCTCTCTGATACAGAAGGACAATTCCTTAGTATTTCTTTTCTTGGAAAACATACATTTCACAGCCATTTGGGGAATTTTTTCAGCAGTTTTAATTGTTAGCATCATGTTCAGTGGCTGATGGAGTTTGGATGGTAAAATGTGAACCAAAGTTGATCCCTATAGAAGTTAACCTAGAAATAAGTGCAATTTAAGCAGCTGACATTAAGGTCTTTGCTACTGTGAAGCTGGGAACTGGTGTTGGTCCTTTCAGTGTTTTCACCTCCATAGGCTGGTTAAGAGGACACTGTCCACCCGAGCCCTTCCCTCTGTTGCTGGGCAAGCCGTGGGTCTGTATATTTTCCCAGCCAGGTCTCTTCTGTCATTTTGGCAAGTTTGGGGGCTGGCAGCCACCCCTCTTGCTGCTGCAGCGCCAGCCTGATCTTTGTATTTCTTTGTGCCAAAGAACTTGAGAGAAAGAAGTAGGAGAGCGTTTTGCAGAAAAAGCAGAGTGCATTTTCCTGATCGGCTGGTAGGGGTCTGCTCGTCCCGCGCCGTGTGCCGGCATCAGGGCACCAAACCGGCACCGGAGCTGATGGACCAGGGCGGCAGCATGCTCGGGTAGCGGAGGTGAATCTGCAGAAAGGTGAAGAGTGATCAGCCTTGTAGCATCCAGCTGGGAATATTAACTAACTTTGGGATGGGTATTTTGCAGAGTAAATGAATAGTTAATGACTTCACTATTTTAATTACTGCAGGAGAGGTTGCCCTGCAGGTTACCTCAAGGAGTTTGCTGGGTTAGATGGATCTTACAGCTGAGACTGTAGCAGTGTTATTGCCATCTATCACCAAATGCATGTGATGTGGCCAGGTAGGGCACATCCCCACTTTCATCAGCTGTATTTCGGTGCAAAAACACAACTTTCCCAGCATGCCTTTACGTTTTTCCTAGGCTGGGTTGTTTTTAAGTGACGAGATCAGTTAGTTGTGGTGTACTTCTGGTCAGCATCCACCTAAGAACGCAGCAGAAGGTGAGATCCTTTTGTAGTTTGTTTCTTTTTTTCTTTTTTTTTTTCAGGAATTGTCAGACAAGTGAAGAACTTCAAGGGAGCAGTTTATTATGAAAAGCTGAAAGTCAGCTCTATAAAAATAAGGTTTAATGGGCTGAGGGCCAGCCTTTGGCATTTTCTGCCCAACTCCGTGCTCTGTGCCAGAGCCTTTATTCCAGCCCCTTGACAAAAGTGTTCTTGGTAACTCCCCTGTGACTGCCAACAGCTTTTATTTTATCAATTGGGCGGGGTGGTGCTACTTACCGCTGAAAGGAAAATGAAAAGCCGGATTCTTCTTTATCTATTGGGGAAGAAGGTCATGTTTTGAAGCAGTTAATTTGTGCCTGTTATGGAGGGTTTTCACTTAAAAGCCAACATCGCTGCGGCTCCTCCGCGGGCTGAAAGCAGCTCCGGTTGTTTTTCCTGCAGAGCAGAAAACCTGATGTTCTGGATTTGTGCAGTTACTCTGCAGTGCTGACAGACCCTGCTTCTTGTAGTTAATCTTGTCTATCGGACATCAGTGACATTCAGAGCAGGTGCAGGTTTCTGGGGTCACTGTCCCAGCACAGGACAGACACGGAGCTGCTGGAGCGGGGCCAGAGGAGCCCCGGAGATGGGCCAAGGCTGGAGCAGCTCCCGTGCGAGGACAGGCTGAGAGAGTTGGGGGTGTGCAGCCTGGAGAAGAGAAGGCTCCGGGGAGACCTTCCAGTGCTGAAAGGNNNNTCCTGTGATGACAGCAGCAGCTTGCACAGCCAGTGCTGATGTTGCTCCTCCAGCCCTGGCACCGGCTCTGGCACATCTTGGTGACACAAATGCCACCCCTGGGCTCAGGAAATTATTATTTTGTTTGGAAATGCCCAGGGTATGAATTGCTGCCGTAGGAGGAGAATTATCTCTGCATGATGGTAGAGAAACAGGGTAGTCGAGGGGCTTTGTTCTGTATTGACAAGGTTGGTGGTTTCTCTGCTGGTGGCAGCAGGAGCTGGTGGCCCCGGGGACTTGGAGGCACATCGTGTGTTGACGCTGTGGCTGGTATGCCCAGGCATGGGACACTGGCTGTTCCAGCACGTGCTCTGAGAAAAAGAGCACACGGGTTCGGGTGATACAGGCTGCAGGCGCGTGGTGTCAGTGGAAAGGGGGGAACATCGAATTCTGGGCTAATATGCGGCATCCTGAAAGGTTTCTGTTCCTCTTGTTGGTCCCTGCTGTGTTTTATTTACACACATCTGTAGCCCTGGGAGAACAGGCAACAAATTTCCATCACTTGTAGGCTGATTTGCTCAGAGGACACAGCAGCTCAGAACCGATTTAGAAGTTCTAACTGGTTGTTCATTCCCTGTAGGAAAAACTGCTTTTTTGTTTGTTTGGGGGTGGGTTTTTTTGTTTGCTTGTTCTGGTTTGTTTTGGTTTATTCTGTTGTTGTGTTTCATTGGGGAAAAAACGCAGAAGTTGTTGCGTTAATGCAGACAGCCCAGTCTCAGGGCTGTGTGTTTTTCCGGGCAGCTAGCCAGCAGGCAGAGAGGATTTATAGTCTCTCGAAACCAGCAATGCCCGTGTGTGCTCTGGGCGACGCAGGCTCTTGGCTCCCTTCCTGCCGCTCTCCATCAGGGGAAAACCTGCGGTTGTTCCCAGGTCCCTCTTGCCCACTGCTGGGGGCTGCAGCAGGCGGAGGGGCTGGAGGGGGGTTTGGCACCTCCTCAGCCCCCCTGCCCCCTGTACCTACGGGCTATGGACCATGCAGGAGCCCGATGCGTGTGAAAATCTCCCATTGTTGCAAGTGAAGTTAGAAGCTCTCTGTGCAGGTCGGGAAGACTGTCCTTGGGACTGTTGAGAAAACATTTTAATCACTTAAGGTTTGTTAATTTACCCTTGAAGATGGGAACATCCTGGAAAATAATCAGTATGTTTGGTTAGTCATTCACGTTGGTGATTAGCAGTGTCTGAAAGTGACTTCTCCTGATTTTAATATAATTATAACACGACAAATCGCACCTCAGAGTGTCAGGACAGCCCTCCGGAATTGAGATCCCTGCTTACTGAGCATGGGCAGTAAATTCAAGGAACACTGTCTTTAAATCAAAAAATCCTAACCAGCTGCAGCTAGGAGATAAAAACTGGCAATTCTAGTCGGAAGGAGGTGGCACTCACATGTTGGACTCTCTACATACACGATGGGACTGAAGCGGCGTGTCCAGCGGTGTGGAGTGACCCCCAGCACCCGTCTAGATCTGTGCAGACACTCGGCGAGCAGTAGCTCGGCTCTGGGTGTGTGTGGGCTTATTGCACACCAGGCGATGGACTCTGCTCGTGGGACAACACCATCAGCAGAGGATTGAGATGACAGAGTCACACCGTGGTGCACACAGAAGTAAGGGATAATTGCACTTTGCTCAGACCAGAGCTGTCCAGGGCTGGGACAACCTGTTGGTCTTTGTGGAGTGACTCGAATGGGAAAATTCACAGTTTAGATATACTGATAGCTATTCTTTAACCCTTTTTTTTTTTAAGAAAAAAAGCTTTTTGTGCTCTTTTTATGTCTTAGATCAAAGCTTGCTCATTTTAACTACCCCCTTGATATTGCATTCTGTCCTTGTGGTTTCAGAAGCACATTACACAGACACAGTTCCTGCTCTGGCTTTGAACTTCACCCCATGAATCTCATGATCACAGCAGTTGTACTAAATTGCAGGGAGGATGGCCCCAGCACCTTCCTCAGGACAATACTCAGCATGTGAACAAAGAGCTTCTGGTGCTGGGTGCCTGCAGCATGCTGCACGATGAGTCATTTCAGAACTTCTAGAATTTAACAGTGTCCAAGGAAAAAACAAAAGGAGGAACTAGCACCCATTTAATGTATTCTCTGTACTCTGGATGGTCTGGGCTATTGGTGCAGTCTCGGGCTGCTGCTCTGGGCCAAGCATTGCCCTTGTCTGACCTTTTGTTGAGTGCTGATGTGCTGGCAGAGCATCGCTAGCTCAGCAAAGACGGGGATGCTGGAACCGAGACGTGTCAGGCAAAACACATCGCTCTGATAGAGCTGGTGCTCAGGGCAGGTGGTGGGACAGCACTGCTCCCACCTCAGCATCTGCAGCCTTCTCTTGGTCCCTTCTGCTTTCATTTTATTTTGTTTACTAGCCCAGGATTCCACCTCAGGGTGAGGACTGAGACCCAAACTGGCCCATGGGCTATTCCATCCCATGCCCGGCATGCCCAGGAGAGAGGTGAGGCTCTGGCCGGAAGGGCTCTCTCTTGCTGCGGGTTGTCTCCCTCCGGGTCGCCCCTCTCTCAGGGTCGTCTCGGTCTCTCGGACACTCGGGCTCTTATCTCCGTTCTGGGATTGTGGTTTCGGGACCCTCCCTGCTCCGGGATCACTGGCCAGGAACAGGCTGAGCCTTGGCCATGGGGAGGTGAGCAGTGTCACTGTGTGTCACTCATTTGGATATTTGTATATTATTATTGCTGTTATTATTATTTTAAATTCTACGGTAGTTTAGTTATTAAATTGTTCTTATCTCACCCCTTGAGTACCTTGTCTGCAAGGGATAAACCTCCTCTTCCACCACGGCAGTTCCTGTTCCTTGAGCCGGTGAAGATTTCTCTCCTGACCCCAGATCTCTTATTTAATCATGCAATATATTTACCAGTGCATCGTTAAGCGCAGATTTGTATTTCCCTAAATTAAATTTCGCTACGAGGCCTGAGCTATTTCCTTCCCGATTACCCATTTGTATCAAACAATAGCCGTTCATCTCTCCGCTTTTCCTGGAGTGCTGCTTTTACAGTTTCCTCGGCTGAGGGCTCGGGAGAACAGAGCAAACGCTGTCACTCCTTTGTCAAGGATTTCAGGTGCCCTTCTCCCGCTTTGTGCTCAACCTCTGCAGGTTACAAAGCCCCTGTTCTGCGGCTAATTCCTCCTTCCCTCTGCCTGCCTCGCCGACTTGCCTGTGAGTTGATTGAAAACGTGGTGCTAAGGCAGCTCCTTCACTGGGACTGGTGCAAATTGCGAGTCCCAGGGTGGGAATGGTTAGTGTGGGGAGGGGGGTGATGCTGCAAACAGGGGAGAGCAAACGGAAAAGGCTGGTGTCAAAGGGAGGCTGTGGGGAAAAGATTTTATTTTTTTTTTCCCTGCTCTACTCACTGCTAGTGGGGAAGAATAACTCTGCCGATGAAGAGGAGCCAAGTCGCAGTGGTGACACTGTCTCTTCTGCAGCTGCAGGAAGGTGCTGGGGTGTGTTTTAGTTGGGGATGTGGGTGCCAGGGGTGAGACAGCTGTTCACCCTGATGTTGGGGACAGTCCTCAGCCCAGAGATTTCTTTTTTGTCCAATATGATTTTTCTACTGGCAATGGCGGTTTCTCTGCGGTACTTGCTAAGCTCTGCTCTTGGTAAACTCCCCAGTGGGGTTAGAGAAGTGCGGATCACACAGGGAGGTCCCAGCCCGGCTGATACCCACCTGCAATCCCCGATCAGATCCCACATAGTCACCTTTCCTCAGAAGAGAGATGGCTCCCATCTGACAACGTGGGGTCACGGTCAGATCCTTTTGGGATGCTGCAGGTTCCCAGCCTGGGGTTACATATAGGAGTCATCAGAAAGCGTCTAAAGAAGGTACAAAACTTTTCAGGTGAAGTGAAACAGGACTAGAATATCTAGATATTTTATCTGTGCAAGATGCAATATATTGGGCTGGACTTTATTGACAGTTTATTTGAGAAAAGTCACTGACGTCTCTGTTTTCATCAAAATACATTTTATTGAAAAGCTGTATTTAATACCTCTTCCAAACTGCTAGAAATTCAGAGAACTTTGTATCCACCAAATCCACTTTCCTTCCCCCCGGCCCCCTCCACCCCCGCAGTATTAACTGTACGGGAAGGCGAGGAACCCGGCAGCACATCCCAGGGGATAACCAGGTGGGAGGAACCTCTAAGAGCATTATTGTCTCCAGCTTTTCCCTTTAACAAACCTGTTGCTATGGCTGCAGCCCAGGGACCCGAGCTCTCCCTTGAACAATTCCTCTCATCCATCACTCCTGCCAGGTAAAGCCGGGAAGTTTTCTCCCTCTCCCCTCAGGCACGGTGGGCAGCCTGGCTCTCCTCCACTGGATACCCCGTGTCGGCAGGTCCACAGCAAGGGCAGTTCGCACAAAATACTTTCCCTGCCTCGCAGAAACACGTCTTTTCCCTTAGCTTGTCCCCTCTCCTCCTTCCATCGCCGGTGCTGATGTGATGCCATCACCACACCACGCTTGGTGCTTGAAGCGAGTTGGAAGTAGAGAGGCAGAAATGCTGCAGGTTTCCTTCATGCCGCACCAGGGGTGCTTTGAAGCTGTTTTTGGAAGGCAGAGAAAGTTCAAAAAAACCTGGAGTGTGATTTCTCGTTCAGTTTCCCTTTAAAGCAAAGGACTTTGTAAATAAAAGCCATTCAAATGGCATTACTTGCTGGTTTATCTGTCTTTTACGAGAAGAAAAGCTCTCTGCACTGAGCAGAAGCTGGTTTTGAGACCCAGCCCCACTTTTCTGAAGACAAAAGAATACAAACACGTGAAAGGCAAAAGGAAAAAAATCCAACCCTCTGCTCCTGGCTGGTTCCCCTCCAAGGGACAGCGGGGTCCCGAGCCCCCCCAGCCTGGCAGCCTGGCCTCTGCCAGCCCAAGATAACGCTTCCAGCCGCCTGCTCTGCCGCAGCATCACCCCTGGGATGTCGGGCGCAGCTGCTGCCAGCTCAGGGCATGGTTTTACTGATGCTGGAGGTAACTTGGCACCCCTGAAAGAGGAGGTTTCACTTTTCCCCTTCTCCCTCAGCTTTTAACCCACTGTTCACCTTCTCCTAGCTCTGGTGCTTGCTGTGAGATGGTTTAGGTCAGTAACCCACAAAAAATACCCAAAGGAAACCCACCCAGCAAAATAAGTGATAGCTTTTCATCAGAACTGCTCAAGAGCATCCAGCACGAGCAGGGGGAAGATCCTTGGGATATGGGTAATCTCATTCTGCCAGCGATGAGATGTTAAACCTGGTGAAAAGTCTCTTGGGTTGGCGTGCAAGTGAATCCAAAGTACAGGAATTTTCTGCTGATGGAAACTCTCGTTTTCCTGTGGCTCGGGCTGGTGCATCACAGTGGTATGGACAAAAAATTGCAATCGTAGAAAAGCGTACATCTGGCTAGGGCAGAGATCTGCAAGGCTTACCGTGGAGAGCGTAGAGTGTGAATATCAGCTCTCACACTGGCATCCGGAGTAGGTCACTGTGACTCTGCCCTTCTGCTTGGCTTCCAGACACAATGAAAATGAAATGTGTGGGTTTCTAGGGTCAAAATGGTGATTTCAAGCTTTAGAGCATCTTTTTCCATTTGAAAAACCCCAGCTTTTCTGAAATAATTTATATTCTCTGATACTTTTGATTCAATGAATTTTCATTTCAAATGGAAAAAGAAAAAAATGGTTATTTAAAAGACTCCTGACCTCCTCTATCGGGTCCGGACCCTGAATGCTAGTGAGCCTGGATATCAGCTTCCTTCCAGACATGAAACTCATCGGCTGAAAGAATTAAAAATTTTTTTTTCCAAGGTTGTGACAGGAATCTGTAACTTCTGCCATGCAAGCATATCTTTTTTTGGACATTTTGTATATTCTTATGACATAGTGACATAAAGCAAGGGGGAGATTTATGGGTTTTAAACTGTTCTCGCGTGTATCTCCGATCAGTGGTTCCGTAATAACTCCATAATGTCACCCAGAATAAGGGAAGCTGCAAGGAAGGAAACAAATAGAAAATACCAATAAGATACAATCTGAGAAAATAATGGAGGGCCCAGAAAATGGAAAAAAAAAAGTTTGAAAAAGCTCATGTTGCAAAGAGGAATCACAGCAGGGCAAGCTGCATGCAAATGCTGCAGTCGGTCAGCTTGCACGTTACAGGGGGTGGCCAGGATGTGCTGTGCTCCGGGTGACCCCAGGAGAGGGGTGCAGGGGGACAGGGACACCCTTTAGGAAGAGCCGAGGGACCCACGGCGCTTTGCTGCAGCTGGGGAGTGACCCCAGCCTTGGGCTCTACCCCCGAGCATCCCCGAGGGCTGCACCCAAAGCTGCGGGATGCTCAGAGGGGCTGCGTTGCACGGAGATGTGCCATCATTGCTTTGGTAGCACAGTGTAAGTTCCACGATGCCGTTAAGCAGATATTCATGTGCTGTAAAGCAGAGGGAAAAATGAAGTACATTATGAAGAGGGCCATTGTTCACCCGATTTATTATGCTACAGCATTCCTCGGATGGAATTACGGTTGGGAAATTGCTCTCTGTCCATACATTATCCTGTGTTTAATGTATAGGGTACATCTGCTCAGGCTGGGGTGACAGACCAGGGATGGGTTATTTCTGCAACCCTTCTGCCCGTAACTGAGTCACCCCTTCACCACTCGTGCAGCAGCCAGTGGGAAAGGGCTCGGCAGGCTTCATCGCTGCACTCTGCAGCCATGGCTCCCCTTGAAATGAAAAATTAATGCTGCAAATGGTGATGAGATTGGAGATGGTGCCAGATTCCCTGCAAAGAGCTATCGGAGACACTCAGACCTGAGCATCACCTCGCACCCTTCGCTGGCGGGTTGCTGCTGGGGTACTGAGCTGGGGCTGCTGCGAGGCTGAAGTGTCCTTGTGGGTGCTCAGTCCCTTTGGTAGCAGACAGGCACCCTCATCGCAAAGGGGAGCCTGGGGTAAAGAGCAGCCTGGCTCCTTTGCTGTCTGCTGATGGATAGAGACTCAGTGCCAGGCTATGGACTTGTCACAACGGGACTTTTCCCGGTGCTAAGTGCATGCACGGGGATGGAAAACGACAAAGGAGCAGAGCCCCGAGCACCCCTGGTGACGGTGCAGGCTCCAGGGATCCTCTGCTTCCAGAGCCCAGCACAGCGGCTATGGTTTGCCCAGGTACTGGGCTCAGACTGGGGGATAAAGGGATGAGATCCAATTTCTGGTGACAGGCAGGGGCAGGAGAGATGGATTTAATGGTCCTGTCTAGGCTTAAACTCTATAAATCGAAGAAATGGTAGAGAACAGCTGCCCTGGGTAGGAGCTGGCAATTTGAAGCTCAGCTCTGTGTTGTCAGCTGTAATTCCCAGAGGAGACGTCTGAACCTCGCTGTTTGCCCTCGAGGAGATAACACAGCTCTTAGCTACAGGAGATTCAATCCAGCCGGGTCCGTACCGCAGGAGATTGGAGGCTGGGAGAGAAAACCCCAACTCAGATCAAACACAACGTATTAAAATGGGTGAAACTTTCCATGGGCTGGAAAGTTCTGGCAGAGCTCCCAAATATCCGGGTGGTCGGGGTTAGCCCCTGGGCTGCTCCAGCGGCATCACACCGGGCAGTGTCCTGGGGATGTTCTCCATTGCTGGGCTCATCCTGCAGCCCTAGCACACCGGGCGGAGATGTGACTCCATCCCATCCCATCCCATCCCATCCCCATCTGCATCACATCCCATCCCACCCCCCCAAAATAAAACCTTCCCGCTGAGCCTGGCAATTTTCAGAGCTTTCCCCCAGCAAAGAAATAACGTTGTGGTAAAATCTTACCTTCCTATAAAAACTCCTGCATGTGGGGAAAGCAGATTTTCTGTCAAAGAAGCGTTTAAGTAGGCACTTTTCAACTAGATCCGCTTTTAATCTTGCAGGATGTTAATATTGCAGTTCTTGGTCTGATAATACCTTTCTGCTACAAAAAAGCTTCAAAATCTTTCACAGACATCGTATTCTCAATCTTCCTGTTGTGTAGATAAGTAAAACTGTTTTTATAAATAATTGTATGGAAAAATTTATCAACTTCCGAAGACAAAAAAAAGAAGACAGAACTAGAGCTGGGCTTAATTGTTTTTGAGACTCTGATTTTTAAATAATTTCCATTGCACCATGTAAGAGTTTGTTCCAAATCCCTGGAGTTTTGTTGGCGGCTGCAGGTTTGTTGGGATTTTGCACAGGGGGCGGATGAACCTGAGCCTTAACCACCGGGGTAACAGGGCTGACAGTGAGATCTCCCCTCCTTATCCCACATGCAATAATATGTTTTACCACCTGGCGCCGATTTAATTTCAAAGGTGTTAATTGTCAGTGGGGAGGGGTGGGGGTGAGCTGCACAAGAACCTGGGAATAACTGGGAAATATCCCGGTGCCGCAGCTGTGCCCCAGTGAGGACCCCCGGCTGGGGGTAACGGAATAGGTGTTCTGTTCTTCCCTGTAAAGAAGGGCTAGGGAACAAACTGCTGCTAACCTGCATCGCCAAACCAGGGGTCTTTGGGAAATCTCCTCTGGAGGGATTTTTCAGATGTTTCATTGCTAACGGGGTTTGGAAAGCTGGGTAGCTGGTGGTGGAACATCTGTGCCTTCCGTTGCCCTTCCCTGCCGTGGGTTTCGTTTCCAGGCTGCTTCGTTTGCTGGTATGTTCCAGCACATCTCTCTGCTAATTAGCCAGGAGCGTGACGTTAAATGGCAGGAGGTTTCAGACTGGTCCTTTCTTCCTTTATTTCTGTGCCCGTCTTCCCCGCCTGCTTCTCACCCTTTGCCTCCTTGAGCTGCATCAGCAGTTCTTCAACCCAAGGAGCAATAACGTGTCATCTAAGGCAATCAGGCTGGGTTCCCACAGGCTGTCTGGTCCGTTTGCCCAACAAAAGGCCGGATCAACTGCATGGCAGCTTTCTGACAAGCGCTTTTTATACTTGTTCTTTGGGGGGAAGGACTTTCCGTAAATTTTCCAAGAACTCCATTTCAGTGCTTCAGCCTTTCTGCCTCTTACACTGCGCTTTGTTGTATTTAACATCGGCTTACCTTGCTGTCGTCTTTCCTGTTATTTTTGCCTTACCCATGCTGAACCCAGGGACCAGCCTGTCTCCCAGCAGGTCTGCGGTGGGCACAGCTCCCGAGGTCACTCATCCAGCCTCTGCTCCGGCAGAGCCACCTCCAGCGGCTGCCCAGGACCCTGCCTGCTTGGTGTGAGTGTCCCCAACAACAGAGACTCCAAACTCCCTCTGGACAACCCGTGCTTTGGTTTTCTTCCCACAGTTTGTTATAGATGTGAATGGGTGTGAATTTATATGAACCTTGGCTCCCCTCTGTTCCCTCTCTAGCTCAGTAACACTCTGTTTGGCCTTTCCTTGCAAGCCAGGTGTTTTTGGACGTTTGATCACCCGTGGTTCTCATCTGGATCACACCTTCTTTGGAAACTTGCTGTCAGAAAAAAAATCATACATTTCCCAGGACTTGCTGTTGGCTGTGTGTCCCGTTGCTGTTGGTATGTACTGGGATGATGCTGTTGACTGATTTCGTAACTGCGCATATTCCCAAGACATCTTTCTGCAAACCTCTGCCTAGGAACTGCTCCTTCAGCTGGCCAGGACTGTTGCTTATTGGATTTCACCCTCACTTTCATTTAAATTCTCTCACATGGCAGAACCACCCTGAACTTAAATCTTGTTTTCCAGTATGCCTCCATCCCTTCCCAGTTCAGAATCACCTGCCAATGCGATGAACATCCTCCGCCCCTCCTCAGCCCCGCGGACCCCGCCAGCTCCCTCTTCCCTTCCTGATGCTGAGCTTTGCTGATCTGCTTGTTGGGTGATGGGAACCCACCAGCTTTTATGTGGTTTATCAAGACCACGTTTCTCAGCTTTTCTTACCGTGGGAGCGAGCGTTAACAGCTTCACTGAACTCAGCTCCGTGATCCCTGCGGTTCCCCACCCCAGCCAGATCCCCCATCCCCGGCGGCACAGCACCGCAGCCAGAGAGGGGGGGCAGGGGGGTTGCCATGAATCATTCCAGACAGAATCGTTCTTGCTGCTTATCTCCTCGGGATCTTCTGGGGATTTGAAAATCTGTCGTTTGATTATTTGTTCCCGGGAACTGAACCTACCCGAGGAGCATTGCATAGGCAATGGGAGATAAGGAACAGTTTGAAATTTTTAAGTCTTCCAGTCCCCTTCTTCCTCCAAAATGTCTCGGAGGTAGCAGCGGGCAGTTCTGAAATGACTCCAGTTGTCTGCAAACTTCGGGAAAATTTGAGCAGGCTCAGCTCATCTGAAGATGTTTAACTTTTCTCCCCTGTTCTTTGCTGCCGCAGCCTGTGTCAGTGATGCTAACCGCGTTTCGTGGCTGATTGCCATTGTTGCCCTTTTACTGAAGAGTGAAGAAAAACTGTAACAAAAAAATTATTAAACATTGTGGCTTTTCGATATTCCTTGCCAATAAGCTTTTCTCCCTGTTCATTCTGGTCACTCGTGCTGCTGCAGGTCCATTCACAGGATGCTGCTTCGATGCTCTGCTTGCCCCTGGCTGGATTTACCCCTCTGAGTGCCTTGGCTCTCCTGATTTTCTCCCTCTATCCTCACGCCAGCTTTTTCAGTGCTTGCTCTTAGCACCAGTTGAATTCATTTCTGCTTTGTCTGTGCTTCCGCCTTGTGCCTGGGAACCCCTTGTGACATGTGTGGGTGTCACCCTGTCCTTCCTTTGTCCTGGAGGAGGTTGTGTTTGTGCCATCAATAGCACTCCTCTAAGAAGCTGCCATCCCTTAATTGCATTTTCCTCCGGTTCCCTGAGATCACTTGCATGCATCCTGAGATCACTCTCTCCATCACCATTTTCCAGCAGGCTGCCTTTCCATCCTCATTTTCCTGCCTTTTTCCCTGCGCAGAGCAGTCACTGTCAGCAGAGCTCCGTCGCTGCCTGCCTTCAGGTGATCCAGCCGCTCCATGGCACCACAATACCCAGGCTTCTGCAGCAAGAGCAGGGCTCGCACCTCCTTTTGGTGTCAGGCAGAGCTGCTGTGAGCGTGCCTTTTTCCTGGGATACAGCTGGACTTTGTGCAGGGGCTCAGCCAGCGTGGTGTGGTGCATTAGCATCGACACAGCTTCAGCATCTTGCAGCCCGCAGCATTGCGTGCCCGCTGCGGTACCCGGCCAGCAGCACAGCTACTGCTGCTGAAATGCAGTCTGGGAGCCAAAGCTCATGGTTTCGCCAGAAAATGTACAGAACCAGGAATACTTCCATTTTTTAGGAAATTATTGAAAGCTGTAGTTATTGACGAAGCAACAAGACCCAGGATTTGCTCCTTTCCCCGTCTTTCCCAGGTCTGGGAGCAGTGATGCCTGCCTGGCACCCGAGTGAAAAACCCAGCACCGACATCAAAGGTGACTAAATTTACCTCTTCAGATGATGCCAGTCCCTGTTTCAAGCTTGAAGCATTTCTAATGTACAAACATCACACAGATGAGCATAATTTGCCAGTAAATAGGATAAGGATGCCCCCGCCCCATGCTGGCTGAGTGCTGCTGCCCCAAAATGTTCTCAGTGCCTTGAGGACCGGGCACCCCGCACTCAGACCGTCCCTGTCCCGCTCCAGACCTGCGTATTTTCGTTAGCACTCCGTATTAACAATCCAGGCACCTGAATCCAAGGGGTTACGAGGTTTAGTTTAATTATTCCTGCTTGCAATCTTATCTGCATCAAGAAAAAAATTTAATTGCTTCACTAATAGCTCAGCCTTTTCCTCGAGGTTTCCTGCTCCCATTACCCGTGCTGGAGCCAGGCGCCTCGTGTTGAGCATCGACACAGGGGATGGCGAGGGAGGGGTAGGGGTGTTTGTGGTTTGGGGTTTGTTAAAGAGAAAAAAATAATCTAGCAAAAAAAAAAGCATTAAACTGCGTTTCCTATCTCAGGTTTCAGAAAACAGTCATTAGGAAAGGAATATTTGCCTCTCCCAGGGAAGCAGCAGCAAACGCCAGGGTGGTTAGATAGCAGGCGTTGCACCTCGCTCCAGTGAGAGCACTTTCCCCAACTGGAAAGCAAACAGCCAGGCACCTCTCCAGTCCCCAGCACTATCCAGCGAGAGGAGAAGCGTCAACATTTATTCCCTGGTAGTAAACACCGTTAACGTGACCTTTTTGAGACATTTTGAAGGAAAGATGTATATAATGCAGAACCTGGATGTCCTTCCTCTCCCAAACACCCATGCTTGCAGCTTCTGCACAGCATCTCTGTGTGTCACGGGGAAGCCACATGCTGCCTTCAGGTGACAAGGGCAGGAGCTGCCTTGTTGTCTGGAAGTGACAAGGAGCATCACCAGCCCCTTCCCGCTGGCAGCAGCGACGGGGGAGGTTTATCAGCACAAGGAAATAATTATCTCTGCAGCTTCTCTCTGTCCTTGGCATTTCCCTGGTGCAGCTTGGAACAAAACCACAAGTGCTTAACCTGTCCCTCCGCATCCTCAGCTGGGTTGGAATGCCTCCTTTCGGTGGAACTGCTGGTGGTCGGGGGCATGTGTGGTGCTGGGTGTAGCCGGGAGCAGCAGCCGGCAGCGGAGGCAAAGCCACCGTTGGGTACCTGCTCGTCGCAGCCTGCCCTGGCTGCAGCAGCTCTGAACGCAGTGGCTTTGACACCGGGACAGCCGGCAGACACCCGCAGACCCCCGCTTGTCAGGAGCCCAGGTAGTACAGGGGCTTGGAAGAGCTTTATTCTCTGAACCCAGAGCTGCTGGCTGCTCGGAGTGTGTTTGCAGGAAAAAAACCCGTGTGTGTATGATCTGCTTGTGTGCAAGGTGTGCGTGTGCATGAGTGCGGGTGTCACAATCACGGGTCTTGTTCAGAGGGCAGAACAAGCTCTCTGGACTTGTTTCCCCTGCGGGGAAGGCAATGGGAATATTTATCTTTGCTGTAGGATGATGCGTCCCCTCCTACCCTGTGAAAAAGCAGCTCCTGGCTCTGGTCGGGGTTTTTCCGTATTTCTCCACGTGCCTGTGTGTTGCCTGGGCTGAGCCCGCCGCTGCAGCAGGCTGGGAGAGAGGCGGCGGTGGAGGCTGTGCCCCTTGGTCCTGCTGGAAATGCACCTGGGCGTTTGATTGCTGGGGAAAAGGGATGGTAAGAATGACATGAGAGAGATTTATTTTCTTCAAAACTGGAGCTTGCAAGGATGAAAAGTAGGTGGCACCATGTGCAGAGAAAGAAGGAGGGAAAACTGAATTGCAAGGAGGAAAAAAAGAGGAGGGGAGGAGGAAAATCTTCCTACATCCTCCATAGAGGTCCTGGCAGCTCTGATTTTCCTCCTATAGCCTGTGAGACCTTCCAGGGGACCTGTGCCCTCTGAAAGCATCTCTGTTAGAGTGATCTATTCTTATATGCTCAGACCTCTGACTTTCCCATTTTCGTTTTACCTCTAGAAGGTGAAACCCATGATCTAAGAGCTCTTAAGGGGCAATAGCCTGGAACAAAACCCGCTGCAGCCCCGGCACGCTGCCTGGCCAAGGAGGAGCCGCCGCGGCCGTGACACCGGGGTGCAGGAGTGCTGCTGCGGGCAGGGGCAGGAGCTGGAAGCTGTGGGGGGAACGACCCTTTCCAGCAGGTTGCTGAGCCTGCTGCCAGGGGTCCCTGCACCCCGAGGGTCCCAGCACCCCACTGCCTGTCCCAGTCCCAGTGCGTGTTTCCCAGCTGAGCCTCCCAGCGCTGGCACAGCCCCTGCCTGTCACCCCTCCTTCAAAGGGAACTGTGTCTTTGCAAATCCAGCCAGCAATAAGCATGCAAAATGTGGCTGTAGTATTTTTCTGCACATCAAACACCATCAAAAGAGCAACCAGTTGCATCCTAGCAGAGAAGCGGAGCGGTGCTTGTTCCAGTCCCCCCAGCTCTCTGGTCGTGGGCAGCTGGCATGAAAAGCCTCTCGCGTGCGTGATGGATCTCAGTGGGGTTGTTCATCACTGTCGACAGCTCGTATCGTGCAAAAACACCCTGCTCTTAGATGCACCATGTAATTCCGGACTGCATGGATTGCCCCCCTGCTGCTCGTGCCTGTATTTATAACAACTCTAATTTCTCGTTAGATTCAAAGAGCTTTTTGATCATATTTTTTTTTTTTGCTTTAGCTGCGTGACACAGTCAAATTGCAGTAGAAAAAACCTGTTGTAGTGTTCGGTGATTGCCTCCTGTGAAGCAACCTGGTTATCTCACAGGGGCACGCTGGAATAGATGTGGAGCTGGGCATTTCTCACAGAAATCGCTTCTGGCAAATGCCTTTGCTCAAGTGGTAAAGACTTGCGTCAAAATCTTTGAGAATTATGGTTTCTTGGTACCTAACGGATTGCTAGTGCTGGATCCTGCATCCCGATGGGGATGACGGTGGATGTGGTGTCTTGTGATTCTTCTTTATCCAAGGTTAAATACCAAAATGGGATCATGATATTCTGTTTATTTTTATAAGGAAATACAGAAGTGGAAGGGCAGCAGTTTATTAGACAAAAGCTAATACAGCCGGGCCCACATTAGGGTGATTTTGTACAAATTCCTCAGAAAAAAAAATTAATTAAGTTGATATGTTTGAGGTGGAACACAAACAGCATCTGGGGATCAGGTCAGGTCAGTGAGGTTCTTAGCGGTAAATAAACATTGATTTGGTAAAAATGCCTGGTAAAACCCAGTGAGCTTGTAGGGGTGAAAGGGGCGAGGGGAGATGGTTTTGATGGAAGGGTGGGCGGGGAAGTGCTCGGCCAAAGGTTTTGTTGGCGTACAGGGTGCTGCTGCAATCAAAGGCGAGCAGCCGGAGGTACAGGAGCGGGACAGACCCGTGTGCGAAGGAGAAAGCTGGAAAGGATTTTGCCCAGAGAAGCTGTGGATGCCCCATCCCTGGAGGGGTTCAAGGCCAGGCTGGATGAGGCTTTGGGCAACCTGGGCTGGTGGGAGGTGTCCCTGCCCATGGCAGGGGGTGGCACTGGGTGGGCTTTAAGGTCCCTTCCCATCCAAACCCTTCTGGGATTCTGTGATTTGCAGCTCTTGCCCAATTCAGGGACACAGCAATCGGGCAGACCCCCTCGCCTCCCCCCAGGGAGGACATCCCCGTCCCTCCCACTGCATCCCATGCTCCAGGTGTGGGTCCTCCGGGACGAGCCCAGCTCCCTCCTGCCTGCTGCCTGCAACAGTGGTGGCACCAGATGATTCCTCCCACCGCGGTGCTGTCGTGGGATAATAATTTCACCTGCACTCCCTGCAGAAAACCTTCTTTCTGCACGTTTCATGCACAAAAGCTCTTTTTCTCCTGAGGCCAAAACTGAGCATTGCAAAATTACTTTTTTTCTAGTAAAGCAAAAGTGAGCTGGTGCATAGAGCAGGGGATGGGCTCACACCGAGAGCTCTCATGCCTTGGAGCAAAAGCTTGTGAGAAGAAAATACCGACGTGCCTTTGCCAACCCAGAGGCGGATGGGCTTGCTCCCAGCAGATCTCAGAGGTGTCCGACTAAATTAAACGTATATAAAGCTTGATGTTGTCTTACTGAAGTCGGTTCCTTAGGAAAAGGACGGTGAAAGATTAAGTTTGAGAAGTGAGGTAGGGGATAGTATCGGCAAAGTCTCACAGCCACCAGGAATTTTCTATGGGAAATGATGGACATGTTATATATTACATCTTCTTTTTCATTTCAGATTGTATTTTACCATCAGAGCAAACAACTACACCCTAGCTGCTTTGGTGACGAGGATAATGACTCTGTAACTTCAGGGTTATGGTAACAGTGTCAGTCCAGAACTTGGCTCTATTTTCCATTTGGCAGTGAAGTGCACAGCAAGGGATCAGGACAGGGAAATGGGGAGTTCCAAAGAGAAGGGGCCGTTGGGAACGTGCATCCCCAGCTGTGTTCTGAGGAGCCTCGACTACCTGCCTAGACACACAGCTGAGATCCATGAGTAACGTCAGAAAATGAGGGGAGGGATTAAAACATCCTCCACGGCAGCCAGACGAACCTGCAAAGAGCGGTGTGAGTGCCAGCCTTTTGGGGGTCATTCCGCGGATTTTATAACATTCAGGGTACGTAACCCTGCCTCCCGAAAGTTCCCCTGCACTCTCATCTTGCACGTTGGGTATTTGGGAACAAGAGCTTTTCTCTTCCCCATCCCGCCCCTGCTGAGGGCTGTCACCGGACAGCCCTGAGCTGGGACAGGTGACACAGCAACAGGTGCTGGATCGGGGTACGGCTGCACGCTGCAGCAGGTTGCTTTCGTTTCTTTGAAGTATTTTGAATTTTGTAGCTCAACCAAATCTGCCTGATAAAAACGTAGGGTCTGGCTCTCGGTAGCACTGAGGATAGAGGCAAATAACTGTATTTCTTTCTTTCATCTTTCTGTCTCCTGCAAATGGAATGTGCATCTACCGGTGGTGTTAATATTCATATTTCTGTGCTTTCTTCTGATGGAAATAAGCTTCACTAAGTATAAGCCCTTGGCAAAATATCGTTGGAATACGTTAAAAAAAAGAAAAGTCTGTCTCTTAATTCTTCTTCTGCATTCTTGATCCAGATTTGGCAATGAGACCCTGGAATCTTCCATATTTCAGAATTTATAGTTGACCTTCTTCTCCTCAAGTCTTTATCCCCCTGTGACTCATCTCTCCATGTCCCAGCCACTGTCCTTGGCTGATAAATCCCCCAGAGCCCATTGCCAGCCTGCTGCAGAGACCTCCCAGCGCTGCAGGACCCCCAGTCCTGCCCCACCACAGAGACCGAGAACTGTCCAGAGCTCCTCCCTGGACTCCAGCCACCTCGCCCTTTCCTACGCCGTGTTTCTCCCTCCACCCCGGCAGTACCTCCGCTTCGGCCAGTTGCTTTTTTATGCTGCGTGTCAGACTGAAGAATTGCGAGATTTCAGAAGAAACTCTTGTCACTTGATCCAGCACTTTTGACTGTGGACTTTCAACTAGAGTGTCACCTTGCCTCACTTTTTTTGTTCAGATAATTTGTGTCTGTCATGCTAGAACATCCTTTTACTCTTTTAAAAAACAAACTAATAATTCCGCATACAATTTTTCTTAAAAATCTTTTTCCTTTTGAATGCTTCCGTGTACATACTGATGAACTAAAGCCAGATACGTGCATAAATAATGTCTGTAAGGGTCAGTGAAGCCCTCAGGTTTGGGGGTTTTTTAACTTCCCTTGTTAAAATCAAGTGGCAAACATCCTTTATTACAGTATTTCCTCTGATTAGTTCCCAGGGATGATTATCTCAAGAGCAGTCAGCTCGCAGGAACATGGATCTTCCCAGCCATCAAAACAACCAGGAGTTATTATGAACCCAGGACAATTTAAATATAATTTCATAATGACACCTACATCCACACTTATCAGGTGGCCTGACACCAGGGTCCCAGGAAATAACGAGCTGGCGCCGGCAGCCGGAGCCGCTCTTCGTTGTCCCCTCTAATTGCAAGGGGCGAGCGCTGACCTTTCCCTAAGCCTCTGGAGCCGCCAAGTCCTTTGTGCTCACTCCGCTCCCTCCGCTTCGTTAGGCAGGTGCCGGGGAGACAGGTTAATAAAAGGCGAGATTTAGATCAGTCACGATGCAACAGCGCAGAAAAGCAAAAAAAAATCAATCAGCTGGCCATTCGGATAATTCCCAACCGCAGATTTCACACTCCGCTGGCCTGGGGAAGAGCGCGTGCTCCCGGATAATTGTGCTGGAGTCGGGTGTGTGTCCACAGCGCTGGGAACAAAACCCCACACCGGGCATCCTGGTTATTTCCCTGCTCCTGCCGCACCTTCCGAAGCGTGTTTCCCACGGGGTGTGGGAAATCGTGGAGTGACCATGAAATTATGTGAGACCAGCTCCCACCCTGAGGCACCAGTTAGAACCATTATATATTGGTTGTACCAGTGGGATATTTAGAATTGGAAGATGTTTTCCTCTCGCTGGCTGGAAGTGTCTGTGCAGACTCCGTTTGCTCCCTAGCCAGAGCATGGTATTCCTACAGCAACTGGTGAGCCCAGCAGCACCCACCCCCAGGGTCCCTGCCTGTGCTGGCACAAATACATCTTCAGAGCAGAAAGTTGCCGGGGGCTTTCCTGCTGGAAGGATTTTTAAGATGAAAACCCCCTGATGTCACAGTTTGTTAGAAATTGTCCCTGAGTGTGCTGAAGGATAACTCCTCTGGGTGCAGGGTTTTAGTCTCACTGTGGGTCTCTCTCCTGGGGAGGAATTGAGCCAAAATCTGGACTGTTGTTAAATCCTTTTTAATATGAACTCGTACGCCCGATGTAGGTCCCGTGGGACAATAACCTGTGCTCAGAGGGTGTCTGTGTTCCTGTGCCTTGTGATGTCCGGACAGTCCTTGGGTTGATCTCTCCATCGCTTGCTGTAATTCTTCCAGTTTGGTCCATCCTGCCCATGCCCATTGCTCACATCGGTATTCAAGCTGTTGTCATCCATAAAGTGCTTTACATCCGTGTGACAGAGCCCAGGGAGATTTTCACCCCTTCTGCTGTGCATCCTGTGGGATATACCCCTTCCCTGCCTCGAGCAGAAACGAAGGTCATGGCAGGATGTGGCAAATCTGCAAACGCGGTCGATGAATCCCCCTCTTCTTGAGATGTATATTCACATCCATCCAAACAGAATATGGTGGTAATGGTTTGGAGGAATCTAGTGATCTTCTCACAGGCTTCCTTAAGCACAAACATTTATTGAAAATGAAAAGAAAATGTTGCATTTGTCGCACTTTTACCGGTGAGGAATTAATTGAAATGGCGTGGCACACCTACAGGAGAGTTGTGGCTGTGCTGTTTCTCAGGACTCTGTTATCAAAAACACAAAGTGAAGCTATTAGTATTAAAATTATTTAGTGTTAAATTTGCTGTTCAAAAAACCTGTTCAGAAAGCCCCTGAAGTCAGGCAGTTGCTAACAGGCAATTTTGAGACAACTGGGGAACTGAAGTGTGAAAGGCTGAAACGCCCAAAAGGTCGGATGCCTCAGAGATTTGATTTTTCTATCCAGTAAAATCTTAATGATTAGTTTAATTACATGACACATTATAGCACATGGGTTCAGTGAATCCAAGGAAGTTAAAAATTGCTATTTTTCTGGATAAATCATTTGAAAATAAGTCAAATTTTTAAAATAATCATTGACTTCTTCAGAGGGTTTCCACTGGTGCTCTCACAGTTGAGTAGAACTAAAATATGAGCCAAAGCCTCATTGAGCTACAGGCATTTAATTAGAGTATGTTTTTGTAAGTTTGCTTTTTCCTCTTTGGTAACTAGACCATGATGGATATAAACAAGCTCTGGAATTGAAGCTGGTCACAGGATTAATTGCAATTGATTTATTCAGCACATTGCAGCCTCTGCTCCTTGCTGTTCAGCGATGGACATCGCTACATCCCAGTTACATCTCACCCTTCGGTCCCTGCGTCACCTGCCCAGCACCCGCGTCTGCTCCCCATCCCTCCTTCGCCCCTCCTTCGGTGTCTCAGCACCGCTGCCACTTCTCCTGGTCTTGCTCCCCACGCTGCTGGTGCCTGCTGGGGGGCAGGGGGCTTGGACCAGTCCTTGCACCCTCCCAGGTGAATAGTCTGAGGGTGTTGCACAGCTTTTGGAAAGGGCAGGTGTGCCAGCCTTTGTGGAAGATGCTGCTCCTAGTGGTCCTCTGTAATAGGACAGGAGGATGTCTTCTAAATAAGCTGGAATAGAATAGAGTAGAGTAGAAGAGAAGAGAATATTTCAGTTGGAAGGGACCTACAACAATCATCTAGTCCAACAGCCTGAGCACTCCAGGGCTGCCCAGGTTAAAGCATGCTATTAAGGACATTGTCCAAATGTCTCTTCAACACTGACAGGCTCGGGGCATCGATCACACCTCCAGGAAGCCTGTTCCAGGGTTTGACCACCCTCTTGGTAAACAAATGCTTCCTGACGTCCAGGCTAAACCTCCCCCAGCACAACCTTGAACCATTCCCACGTGTCCTGTCCCTGGACCCCAGGGAGCAGAGCTCAGGACCTCCCTGTCCACGTCCCCTCCTCAGGAAGCTGCAGAGAGCCATGAGGTTGTCCCTCAGCCTCCCTTTCTCCAAACTAGACCAACCCAAAGTCATTAACCACTTCTCAGAGGACATTCCTTCCAGCCCTGTCTCTAGGTTTGTTGCCCTCCCCTGGACCCATCCAAGGACCGAACAGTTTTCTGCTGCTGCAGCATTGGAGCACGTCGCAGTGCTTGATGGGTTTTCTCAGCCTTCCTTGGAGAAAAAGTTCTCCTTACTGCACAGACGGAAAATTTCATCATGATGAGACTAAGGTCCCTGGAGATATTAAGGTGATTTCAGCCAGCATTAGGCACCAAAAACCTTCTGAAGAACTTATCCTAAGTGACAGCCCTAGGTCTGGCAAGGAGCCCATGCAGGATTCCGTGTTATGGTTCCTCCATTTCTTCTCCCTGGTACAGAGGAAGGGATTCTGCATCAGCCCCAGAGGTGTGGCCCACAAGTAAATAACATTCAGGAGTTGTTCACTTTCCCCATTGCCTGGGTGACTGTGTACAGTTGTAGCTGGTGGAGGATTTCCAAGAACAGTCTCCGTAGGCGTATAAATAGCACTTAAATGAGTGGTTTTGTCCGTGTTAATAACACAGCTTTATTTTTAACTCCTTTTCCCAGTCAGAGGCATGCAGAACAAGGACAGCGATAGGAGGAGTAAGGAATACATCCAAAAAGCTCTTGAAATCCGGGGGAGGACTGCAGCATAGCCACCAGTGCTGGGGATTTTCACAGCCTCCCCCGAGAGCCGCGGCGGTGTAACTTCTGCTGCGGAGTGTCGTTGTTCCGCACGGAGATCCCAGCCTATTTTTCACTTGAGCAAGCAGGCACAAAGGAGCGCCATCTGACATCATTTATCTGGGCTTTCAAAATGTCCCCAGCCAGGTCCCAGAGCACAGAGCAGGAATAAATGGCCATTTGACTGTGGCAAAAGGTTACCAGTGGGGTGTCCGGAGATTTCCACACGGAGACTGCTGCTGTCTGGCATGCTAATTACCGACCTGGGGAAGGGAACGGTTACTGATGTGGTACTTTTGTGGATGATTGAGTTATTTAGATCAGCCAAAGCTGCAGTTCTCCAGTCTAAAGGGACCCTGATGAAGTTAGGCGATCAACAAGATGACAGCAAATAAAACTCAACGTTGTGAGATACAACTGATGTAGGACAGAACAATTTGGAAAAGTCATTTGTCTGGAACTAACAGCAGTGATGCGAATCATAGAAATATTGTTTGGAAGGGACCACTGGAGGTCATCCCACCAAAGTCCCACCTCGAAGCGGGTCAACAGTGGCTTTGTCCAGATGAGTTTGGCAGCCTCCAAGGATGAGACCTTTGGGTGCCTCTTCCACAGCTGCCATACCATTGTGTATAAAACCTCCCGAACTACAACTCCTAGCTGCTGCTGCTGACCCTACCAGGGAGGGTTTGACTTTGCAGCTCCCCTTCAAGCGGTGGCAGGCTGCCATTAGATGCACAGTCCCCTTGGAGGTGACATGCTCTCGGCCCCTGGCCAGCCAGGTTCTGGTGGATGAAGTCTCTGTAGCTTCTCTGTGTCCTCTTCCTTGTTGACAGCCAAACAGCTTGTCGGACCTAGGTCAAATTTCATTAAAAAATTGGGCAAAATCAAACTTTTTTTTTAACTTGATCTTGTAGGAACTTTCCACTGGAAATGTTTTTGCACTAATAGCTTTTTTGATGAATCAATGTTCTAAAACTCCTGCCTAGGGCTATCCCGGCCACGCGCCGTCGCTCTGTGCAAGCCGTAGGGAAAGGATGGGGTGCCCAGGCACTCGGTGAGTTCTGCGTCTTGGCAGAAGTCAGTTACTCATTTTATCTCCGGGAATGAGCACCATCGGTGAAACCTGCAGCTTCAGCGGGAATAGCAAGCTCTCCCCAGCCCCCAGCCCCTTCTCCTGTCCGCCTGAGCTGTCCCTCCGCTCCTTCGGGTACCAATGAGATTAACGCCCGAGCCGCGGGAGTAAAGGAGAGGTGACGTAGTTAGAATTAAGAAATTAATATGACTGGTTTTTAAATTGCGTAGGAGTTCTGCGGCGGGTTTAGAGGTGATCAGACAGCAGGCACAGCACGCTGAATATTGATTTTTTCTGTGTGACAAAGACTGGTTTTGCATTCTTGACTGTCAAATAAACAAATCTTATAATGCAAATCAAGGGGGCATGTCCGATAAATCCCGTGTTTATAAAATAGCTGGATTCTACAGGGCAGATTAATTATGGATGGCAATTAATTTGAGCTGCTAACATCTAGAATCATGAATATTTTAGTGGAAGTCCACCTACAGCACTGGCCCTGGAAATTACAAGCTACGTTCCGGTGCCTGCTTTTATTCTGCAAACATTGCTTCCATTTGTGATGGGAAGAAACGACTTATAAATACTGCAATAATCATACAGCACCAGACGCTTTCTGCTTTTCTGTATGCCAGATGAGTCATCCCGGTTATTTGGTATTACAATGTTATCAGAATGGATCTCATGATACGATTACAATGCATGTAAAGCTTAGCAAGGAAACACTGTCTAAATTTTTAATATAATTTTCTATTCAATGCTTATGTTTTGTAGTGCACAGAGGTAAATTATTTTAACTAGTTTATGCCAGAGTGCACAGTTGCAGCCTGAATTGCTTTATCTCCATCCTCCAAAACTCAGCGTGACGAGAGAACGCTCACTACATAATTTTATGAACACTGTGCCACGCACATCCTGGGTGAAGATTGCCTATAGGATATAATTGTCTGTTCTGCTGCTCGAGTTTTTATTTCATCCCGCTGATTGTCAAGTTAGACAAGGTTTTCATAGAAGGTAATCATTTTCTATCATGTGGTTCTTCAAACGTAGGAGCGCAATACCAGTCTTCTAGCTCATCACGCGTGCTTGAAGGTCAAAGAAGCTCCAGAAAGGTGATTTTTTTTTTTTCCCCAAAGCATGCTAGCCCAATGATCAGGGTTTACTGAAATCATATTTGACCCATATTTCTTTTTCATAGTTTTCAATTTTCCTATTTTGGAATTCACTTGCACGCTGGAGGGTTTCAATGCCTGGATAAGGAAGGGTTTGCCAGCAGTATCTTGATTTCACGTGATGGGAACCCAGCCGTGCGGGTTTGCTCGTGCTGCGGTGGATGGATGTCCATCCCTGGGATGCTTCACCAGCCCACTGGGAGGATTTAAAAGCGAGGCACTGAACACAGACCTATAAAGTGCAAAATCATAATGGAAGAGAATACCAGGAGCATTCCAGAACAAAGTCTGAGCCCTGGGGCAGAGCTGTAAGCAATGAGCAGCCCAGCGCTCAGAGGCAACTGGTTTGTGTGAGCCCAGAGCAGTGGATACTGCCAGAAACAAAAGAACAGTGACTCTGACATTTTTTTTTCTGTTTCCCTGAGAAATTTGCCCTTCTGCTGGCTCGTCATCTCTAAGAAAAAAAAACATGACGAGAAATTGCCTAGGCGTGGAGTGGTCTAACCTGAGTGGGTAGTTAATTAAGAGGAGGCTGCTCTCGCCAGGGGAAGCCAACGGTATCGGAATAGCAAATGCAACAGACCTTGAGGAAAAACACAGAGAAGCTCTCAGGTGGGAAATTATCCACGTCTGTTCCCAAATACTCTGACAATGTTTATTCATCCCAACCTGAGCCAGAGCGTTCGCACTGGGAGCTGACAAATTGAGGGGAAAACGAGCGCCAAGGGTACTGGATGGGGAAGGGGGGGTTTCCGTAAGGGCAGGGGGCTGGGGGAAATGAGATTTGGGAAATTTCACAGGAGCAGGTTGAGGTTTGTGTAAGGAAGGGAGGAGGCTTTTTTTCAGGTATACCTTTTGGGTGGAGTGAGTACATTACGTGGGTTCGTGTATTCTTGGTTTTTTTTTTAGAATCCCGGAATCCCAGAAGGGTTTGGGTTGGACAGGACTTTAAAGACCATTGAGTTCCGCCTCCTGCCATGGGCAGGGACACCTCCCACCAGCCCAGGTTGCTCAAAGCCCCATCCAGCCTGGCCTTGAACCCCTCCAGGGCTGGTGGAAAGGACCGGTCATTTAAATTATCTGCTTTTGTGGACCTGTGGAGGGGAAAAAAAAAAACCCGAAGGTGCTAAACAGGGTTGCGCTTGATGGGAAGACTGGAGGAGAAAATAGCCTAAGAAGGCAATAACGTGTTTTATTCATATAGAGGAAAGAGACAACAGTGAAATCTTTCTCCAGCGGGATGCGGTCAGGTAAGAGTCCAAGGTATTTGTAGCGTGTCTGGGGAGAGGATGATGGTGGAGAGGAGTGTGAGCACCAGCAGCCGCCAGAGGAGAACCGAGACAGGGCTGGAGAGTAAATCTCAGGAGGCAATGCAAGGCAGGAGGGGCTGCAGCGATTGAAGGCTGAGCAGGGTTTTAAAATCCAGACACAAATGGAGAGAGAGCTTCGGCATGCTTCAGACCCCGCGGTAAGAGCGCTGAGGATGAGAAAGCAGCTCCAGGGTTATTCTGCAGCCGAGGGGCAGAGAGCTGCAGGTATCCCAGGCAGAGGAGGACACAGCCAACTGCAACGCTGCACCCTCACGCCTCTGTCCCTAGAGCCTGGGGCTCGGTGCCCTCCGCGATCCAGCTGCTGGCACCGTCAACGCGGCTTTAATCGCGACCCTTCACTCAGAGCTGAACTTTCCGGGGAGGGGAAGAGGGCAGCTCATGAATATTCGTGGCTGGTATTTACCCGGGCAGCGCCGGGTGATGGAACACAAAATCATAAAACTGTTTAAGAGGTTGCTTTATTCTCAGAGTAAATGCTGTTCCTTGCCAAGTCCTCTTCCATAAAAGGCAGCAGGAGGAGGGATATAAATAGGCAGAGCAAGAGGTCAGGCTGCCTGCTCCTGTGTGCATCGAGGGGTCAGCGTTTGGGAGCAGGCACAGAAAGTCTCGTGTTTAGTCCCCAGCCCTGTCTGGAAGGACTGAGGAAGGACAGGAAAAGCTGCATTTCTTTCCTGTGGCGTATAAAGAAGTGCCCCCAAACCTGGCCGTAGCAGTACCACCCTCAGGTTTCGATCACTTTTCACAGAGGACTTCTCCAGAAAAGTGAGAAATCAACAGCTTGGTATCACAAAGAACAAGTAAGGGGCATCGAAGGCACAAAATTCATAATCTGGATTTTAAAAAGGAAGCTGGCTTTGTTAGCACAGATTTAATTCAGATTCTGAACACTTATCTGAGAATAAAAGCTTTCCTTGGGAAGGATTCACATGCCCAACTCTTTCATCTGCAGAATAAGAAAGCCTCTTTTTAGGTTTTCTGGTTAAAGCAGATTAGATGAGATTTAATATTCTTGATTTATTTGTTTACATATTTATTTGTTTTTTAAACCTAAGGGTAAAAAACATGAGCAGATTTTAAGTTCTTTCATCTCCAGGAACAGTAATTTCATTTTGAACCTTGCTTATATAACACAAAGCAGCAGAACTGTGATTCCCTTTTCCATTTAAACAGCTTTCAATATTTATTGCATGGAGTTAAGAAACTCCATCCTGTGGCTCGACACACAGCAGATCAGTCAATTATAAAGCCAGAAGCTACTTCTGCTTGATAGCAGCCTTAAAGCTTTCCTGAATTAATTTCTATTTTCGCTAGAGGGTGTCTCTTAAGGAAAAAGGCCAGCTTTGATTTTTGGATTATTGTTGACATTGACTCTAAACAATACTCATAGGTCTTAAGGTGACAAAAGTATTAAAAAAGAGAAGAAAGAAGAAAGAAGAAAGAAGAAGAAAGAGGAAAGAGGAAAAGAAAGGTTAGATGTTCCTACAGGAACATCTTTATGTTCTGCATCCTACATGTTCCCACAGGAACATCCAACCGACAGGGCAAAGTTTCCTGCAGGAGGTCCCTGCGGTGGAGGGAAGGAATCCTCGAGTTTCAACTGTCCCCTGGGATGTCAGATAAAGGATGGGAGCAGGGGACTGGAAGAAATGAGGACTGAAGGCTGCCGGGAAGCCAGAACCGCTGTGTGTGTGCTTGTATTTCAGGAGAACAAGTTAATTCTGCTGTGTTCAGGGCTCTTGCATTTGTGAGCAAAAGGAAAAGGACTGATTAATGCCCAAATCGTTATGCTAAGTTATTGACATGATCTATCCATGCACTATCTAGAGTATGCATTTCTGACATTTTTAGGATAAACTTCTTCTAAGAAGTGTCTGTGTCTCACAGAAAAAGCCATAACTCCTCTGGAATCTGAACCGAGGATGCACCATCTATATTTACTTCCCCAGTGCCACGAGCATGGACCAAATCCTCAAGAAGTGCCAACCAGACGGTTGTCTTGTGGGCAGTTAAATAAAATAATTAAATAAGGCCTCGTCCTTTTTAATTAGATGACATCAGAGCTTCTTCCATTACAGAAAAGATGACACGGCTCAGTTAGCTTCACTCTCAGACGTGGAGCATCCTAACATACTTTTTTTTCCTTTGTTAAATTAATTTAATTAGACAACACGCTTTTTATGAAACAGGATACTGTAAGTTCAAGAAATGACTTTTCCTATGCGGGGTACTTGGGGAAAAAAGCAATGAAAATAATTTTGATAAGTAAGACTCAGACGCAATATCTCTGCCGTTGCTCATGCCCTGAGGTTTCATTTTTAATTGCATGTAATAAATATAACTTTATTAATTAGAAATTATCTGGAAAGGAGAGAGACCTTTCTTTTTCTTTATGGCATACAGAGGCTTAAAACAAAATTACTGTTCCTAGGGGTAGGTACGTCTAATCTACCTTTCTTTTTTTACTCTTAGACTGACAACAAAATCAAGAATATAAAAACTTTTCTTGCTTTTTTTTTTTTTTGGTAATTGGAGAAGCAGGTTGTTTAACTGAAGGAAATCTGGGAAGTTTCTTATGTTACTGTTTCTCAGGCAAACTTTTTCCCCAGGTTTGTGATGGGAATCTCTCTTGCCAATGAAACCGGTGTGTCCACGCTTTATGTTCATTGTTTCCTTGCATCAGATTTTGATATCTTATTGCTTGCAAAGCCACAATGTTAATTTTCTATTCTGCAAGACGTCTTCCATATGCAAAATATTAACTTGGAAGTAATGATGGGATTTAAGATTGAGATCTTGGTTGTAGGATATAAGAAAAAGGGAAATAGTGAGGCACAGCGTCTTTTTGTCTTTTCTTTCACTCGTAAATTTAAAATGAGAAAAAAAAATCCATAGTTTTCAGATACATCCACTGGAAGAAATTTTTCTCAGCTGTACAGCCCCAGCAGCGCGACTGGGCTGCGCTTCGGTAGAGACCAGACGCGTTGGGATGCAGGGGGCTTGGAAGCCTGAAATGTGTCCTCGCACTCTCTGTGTGGAAAGAAAGAGGATGATTTATTCGTGTCTTACTGTGATAATGAAATACTTTCCATTCCATCTGTAACTAGGGAGGATGTTAAAGAGCAACTGCTAGCCATTTCTGACCCAGCAGGACCACGCAGTCTGCAGCTCAGATCATTAGAAAAATGGCCAGAAAGCTCCGGGGGCTGCTAACCTTGTGGGTTTGTTTGTCTGCTTTTTTCAACAAATCGTGAAACACTGGGAAAATTCTGTGGCAACAGATAACTCATGTCATGCCAGGATTTAAAAACGGCAATTGGATGTCAGCGAGTCTGATGCGAGTGATGGTGACGGCTTATGGCAAGGCTGGTGTGGGTCATCCAACGCGTGATGGGACGATATCTTGTATTTGATTATCTAATTGTGTTTGCTGGCATGCTATGATGTCATCAACACCGAGCCACAAGGTTACAGCATGGTTATTGCCAACCAGCCTTGCCCAACAGACAGCGTTTTTTGCAGTTGGGTTCTGTTTTGGCTGGTATCTTGCCTTCACTCGACAAAGGTCACTGAAATATCTCCGAGCACACAGGAGCCTTGTGCTCGCACCGCTGCGGCGTGCAGGGCTGCTTCAGCACACGCTGCAGGGCTGCGACAGCAAAGAAACCCCAAAGGCAGTCAAGCAGTTGATGGTTCTGCAGAAAGAATTTCTCCTGCGGTTTTCCAGGGATCTGTCCTAATCGGTAACTTTAGCAAAAACCTAAACCTGATGCCAAAAAAAAAAAAAAAAAAGTCTGTTTTGATAAGAATTTGTAAATATGCAACACTTGGAAGTGTCTCGCACCTAAAGCTTGTATTCCCCTTGGGGCAACAGGAGGGAAATCACAGACCGTGACCTGCCATGGTGCGTGGCAGAGCTGGCAGAGAATTCAGGTTGTCTGGTTTGGGAGGTGACGGCTGCCCTGGCATTTTTACTGTAGGTTTAGGGGTTTACTTCACTTTAGGAGCCTTTTGCTGTAGGTTCTTGTCTTCGTAGGAAGTCGCGAGGGGAATTGCTCTGAAGGTCAGCCTCGAGCCAGCATGAAGCTGTCTGGGCTCCCCAAGGCTATGTCAGGATTCACATTTCTTACCTCATTTAAGGAACCTCACGTTTCTTTTTAAACCTCTTAAAAATGCTTCATGGTGTTGGCTGAGTCGAACTTCACGTTGACCAGAAACGTCCAGGTGCTCCGAGGTGTCACCACTGCTCTGCTGTAGGGCTCCGTGGGACCTTTTCCACCGCGTGCCATGCTTGTCTAAAAATAAACGGGTTTGGAAGGGCTTCCTGAGCCAAAGGTGATGGTGTCTCGAGAGATCTCTGCAAAGAAGAGAGAAACTTTTAAATTAGCAAAAAGAACGAGTAAGAAGTAAAAACATTAAATAATCTATTAATAACCGAGTGAAAGGATGAGCCCTTTGAAAAACTGCTGGGGTCTGAGAGTGCCACTGCTGAGGACCATCTCGTGAGTTATCCAGACACTGGCACGGGTGACATGTCAGCATTTAATGAGAGGATATTCCCTTGGGAGCACCAAAACATTTTTTAAAGGCACATTTACTAACGAGTTGCAACGCCTGAGCACAGCACCCTGGGGCTCAGCGCCCTCCCCTGCTCCAGGGAGGGGGCAGCGGGGCTGGTGTGCCACCACCAAGCAGGGGACAGCGGTTGGGACCCATCAATTATTTAATAATAAAATGGGAACTTATAAAAGAACTCGATTTTTGGCAGGAGCCTGGCCACCCGGACTTCACGCCCTCCCTTGCTTTTGCAGTGAGTCCATCCTGCCTCTCCATCTCTGCCGGCAGCCTGGGGTATTAAATAACTAGCTGCCGATAGTGGTGGTTTTGGTAAGCTGGTACTCACAAGTGAACTGGGAAACAAGCCAGGAGAAGCTATCTATTTACCCACCCGCATACATCTATACATCTATAAAATCACGTGCATCCTCCTCCAGCTGCCCCCGCAGCAGCTCTGGCAGAGGGAGGAGGGGAGGACCGCTGCTCAGGGTGAGGCTGCAGGAACATTACAGACTTTCAGTAATCTAATATTTAGTGTCTGATTTTTAATTGGCTCAGTTTTATGTGAATCTTCATTTAATTAGACCAAACCAGCATTAATGGAGCCCTTGACGCGACTCCGCTGTCCCACAGCTCGCCCCGCTGCCGCAGGAAGGTTTTCCTGGGAAACTCTGCCTTTTAGGGGTGAAACTTTCCAAACTGAGCCGCAGGTGAAGGGAAACGAGCTCTGAGATGTCCCACGAGGTGCAGCTGGGAGGTTGCTGTGGGGGGAGGACCAGGCAGGGATTTCAGCTGCGGGAGCTGTGCTTTCCCCAAGCCATGCCCACGGTGCTCTCCCCCGAGCCGTGCTCACCCAACTGCGCATCTGCAATGGGTTTCAGTACTGCAGCCTGGGAAACTGCCTGAAGCAGGGGTGGCACAGGAGAGATTTTTCTGCCGGTTTTCTGCCTGCTTTGTGGTCCCGAGGCTGCTTTTGGGGTGGCTGGGATGGCTGGGGCGATGCTCGTGGGGCTGGCCGGGACCACGGCGGGTACCCAGCCCTTCCCTGCCCCCAGCAGCTCTCTTGGGCACTTGTGTCATCGTGTCCCTTACCGAGCCCTTCTCTCCAGGACTCACTGCTATGGGGGCTCACGTGTTACCGGCTTATTCCCCGAGACTCTGATTCAGGATAAAAGTCTCCAGCAACACAGGCAAGAATATAATAATTCTCTAAGAATATAAGCAAGAAACACTCCTCTCCGTTCCCAAATCTCCCTTTCTTCTTTTGTTCTCTACAATACCAACACCGCCGCGCTTTGAAGTCTTCTCTTCTGGGCTCTGCTGTCTGTGCTGCTCTGCAGAGTGCAGGGGGGGAGAAGCTGTGATATTTCGAGGTGGGGGTGCAGGGATGGGGGAGGGAGGGGAAGGTTAAGAAACTCTGACAATAGGCAAGGATTTCCAAATAATATCCCTTCACGCTTGGTTAGAGTGAGACTCCAGTCATGGTTACTGCACATAATGATGGAACTGTAATTGCTTCTCTGTACAATGGCATTAAATTAAATTCACAAAATGTCAAGGTCCTTTGCATTTAAGTACAACTCAACAAGGGTTGTAGTGGCTATTACTTTCAGCTCTTTAAATGCTTTAAATGGACTAATGTCGGTTGTTTGTCCAGCTTCTGTTATGAAACGTCAAGACAACAAAAGGCTCCACCGGTGTGCCTGGGGGGTGGCATTTCACAGTGTTTGGAAACTGCAAGTGAAATATCCCCAGATGTCACACCTTTCCCCAGCCTGCCAGAGCTGGGTGATGCTGGGGCAGTAAATGACTTTGGATAATGCCTTCAGCTGATGTGCTGACCACTGAGATTCCCGGGCTGATAAGAACAGGCTCAGGGCTGGCGTGTTGGGCTTCTTCCTGCGACCTTGAAACGGAGGAGGGACGGTGGCCCCAGAGCCAGGGCTGGGGACGCCGGGGCTGTGGATGCAGCTGGAGGTCCATGGCCAGGTAGGTGCAGTTGTTGGGACCAGATGCCCTGCCCGCCCCCCCCCCCCCCGGGGGCCCCCCCCCCCCCCCCCCCCCCCCCTCCCCATTTTTTGACCCCCCCCCGCGGGGGCAGCCCCCCGGGGGCCCCGCCGGGGG
>VZTO01017865.1:57709-77069 GCA_013400615.1 Syrrhaptes paradoxus
GTAGGCTGATGGGGTGCAGGCAGAGGGGGTGCAGACAGCTGGGGGTGCAGGCAGAGGGGGTGCAGACAGCTGGGGGTGCAGGCAGAGGGGGTGCAGGCAGCAGGGGATGCAGGCAGAGGGGATGCAGACAGCAGGGGATGCAGGCAGAGGAGATGCAGACAGCGGGGGTGCAGGCAGCAGGGGATGCAGGCAGCGGGGGGTGCAGGCAGCAGCGCTTCCTTCCCCAGCACAGGGCGTGCAGGCAGGCTGGGAAACCCTCCCCTGCTCCTGGCACAGGAAATCTGCAAAACCCTTTTAAGATGTTCACGGGAAATTACCATTCTTTAGCTTCACACACCTTCTTTTGATTGTTGTAATAATTTTTAAAGCAGGGGATCATGCAGAGCTGTGACTGGAGATCAATTTTTCTTTCTTTTTTTTTTTTTGTCCCTGACCTCTGTCCCTGGCTTTAGTTACAGCAGAAATTTCCATGTGTGCCTGGAGGTGCTGCAGTGGTGGAGAGGTACGTGGTGGCTCTGCCAAATTATTGCTGACCGACTCTGCTGCACGGGGCTGTGGATGATGTACCCGGTGCCTCTCCAGCCATCCTGCCTCTGCTTGGGGAAGGCTGCCAGGCGCAAAGCACCACCAGCAGCTTTCCAGAGGGGGACAATATTGAACGACAAAAGCCGCACTTCAGGCAGCATCTCCTTGTGCTGCTGCTCCTTCCCTCCTGCCAAAACCCTGCCGGGAAGCAGGCGGTTCTGCGGGAGGGTGTTGGCATGTGCAGGGCTCTGGATGGGGTTTGGGAGCTGTGGCCCAAGCTCAGAGCTCAGCGTATAATTTACACCAGAAAGGGGCTGTGCAGATGGTGCGGCAGGATAAACAGACAGGGATGTGCACCCGCCGGCACGGCGGCTCGGAAGGGAATCCAAGGGGCTCTTCCCACTCACTTGGGTGAGCCACAAAGCAAACGTGGCATCGGGGGGGGACAGGGGCCAGGGGGCTGCAGTCCATCTCGCCTACAAACAAGCCTTCCTTGGACTTGTGTCACAATTTGGCTGCGTATTTTGTTCAGTTGGCTCTAAGGCTTCAGTGGGAGAAAATATGTGCTTTCTTTTCGACAATAATTTCTAAAACAGTGTCAGAATGTGAGATGCATTGAAATAGAGAAAGCCGTGAAAAAGCAAGAAAATCCATGGTTTTAATGACATGAGAAGAACAGAATGAAAAATGCAAAACTCAATTAGATGGATTCCATTTCCTTTCTTAAAAATTCTGCAGGACAGTAAATGCCGTACCAGTTCATCCTCTTTCCCACAGGGCTTGCCTGCCTCTTCCCAGGTGCGACGCGTTGGGTTTGGTGCCCTGGCAGCCTTGTGTTTGAACACCTCCATCCTGCCCAAATCGCTTGGGATGGTTTCTCTGTTGCTGTCAACACCCTCAACACAAAGGATTTTGTCACGTGAAATGCTTTTTCCTCCCAGATGGTTGAGGAAGGTTTTACAGCAGCATCTCTGGTACTATGCACCACGGACCCCCATAAAGTCCCACTGATATTTGCTTTTGCAGGGATCAGCTGCTCAGTTATTAATCCAGTGTATGTTTTTCCTGAGAATGTTTGCATTTTTAATGTGAATATTGCACATTTTAAGTCAAATCCACATTACCTTTATTCAGTTATTTTACGTTAACTACACTAGAACAGGCCTTTTAAAATTCTCTTTTCTGGGGAGATTGGGTTGGGGTTTTATCGAGACTCCACCTGTGTGGAAGACCCTCCCGTGTGTCGCTGCCCCATGGGAACAGGGGTTGGTCCGATGAGGAAGCTCAGACTCTGGGGATAAGTTTCTCACGCCATCAGATGTCCATGTTGTGCCCACTCGTTGTGCCCACAAAGCACCATCCTGCTCGCTCTGCTGACCCCAATGGGGGGGACAGTGGGAGTTTTTCTGGAGGAGCCCCCAGCTTTGCCTGAAAACAGCTGAACAGTGCTCAGGGCTCTGGATAAAGGGACCGTGACCTGCTTATCAGCACGGCAACAAACTTCAATTCTTTGAAAAAATGTCTAACTTTGCATGAGAAAGGAAGACTAAAAGGCAACAGCAGCTTGTCTGCAAATGACAAACAAAACATTTGTTCAGCATCCTCTGGTTGGCACTTCCCGGCTGGGGAGGGCTTTGGAAGGAACCAGGATGGCTCCCTGGCCGCGGGTACTATGAGCAAGCCATGACTCTTGAGTTTCCATCCTATTGTCTTCAACAACCCTCATCCTGGTGAAGCAAGTTCTGCAAAACGTATTATTTCCCTTGTCAAACCAATGTCTACAAAGGGGTGATTTTGACATTAGAGTTTTAGGCTAAACACATTCTGATTGGGTAAATTTAAAAATACCATCATTTATCAAACATTGGTTTTCTGAGTTTTGAAGGCAGTGAAAAATAGTGATTGAAACATGGTTGGGAACTGCTCCATCAATCTTCTCTGGCCTGCCATTAAAAAATGTGCCGCTCAGCCCCTGGACTGTGCATTTTTCTTCAGTGAAATTTTGCAAGGTCAAAGGATTGTCAACAAAACATCAATATCAACAGCACATTATACTGTATCTTGAGAACAAGTTCAGAAATAACAGGTTTGCTGCTAGCCCGCTAATACCAACTTAACATCTGTCAGTTTTCAGGAGCTGGAACTGGTAAAGAAGAAAATCTCTTGCGGGCGCTGTGACTGTGGGGTTGTCTGGTCTGGTTTTGGTTTGGTTTGTTCTGCTGTCGCAAGGCTGCCACTAATTTCTTCAGCAATACAGCTGCTGCCAGTAGGAGGCTTGGAAATGGTAATTTTTAATTTATAAATATTGCCAGTTTGGCTTTAAGGTACACCGGGGAGTATTTTATGGAGTCATTAATCCTTGTCTTGAATGTGATGTGTTGGTGTCTCCATTCCCTTGGGGTCCTTTATTAATAGTCCCATGACACATGCCTTGAAGTATCTAACAGCAATTAAAACATCTCCCTTTGTTCCTAAATTAATCTTTCTAATTCTCTTTTAAAAAACAATTTGCTGAAGAGCCCTACATTTAGAAGAGCACTTGTGCACAAGCTGTAAACCATCCAGAAGATGCTTCTGGGACCGAAGATCCGTGGGTTAGGGGTGATTTCAGCTGCAGGGACAGCAACGTTCATCACCAAACCAGCAGAATAGTGCTTGGCTTCCCTTCCACCGCCCCTTCCCACCCCACAGTCAGCTTTTTGGGTTTATTTTAAATTAGCTGAAATATTGTTCTTTCATAGTTACACAAAGAAGAAAACTTTAGCCCAAAAAAGTTTGCTAGACATAAATTAAAGGCGCGGTGTGGATGCTGCAATCCACCATGCAACGACAGAGCTGCGGTGCCTCCAGCAGCGTCGTTGCATTAGGGTTGCACACACAGCAGAGAAGCTGTTTGCTGACTGCTGGGGTTCGGCTCATAGTGAGGTGCGAGGCTGGGCAGCGACAGCAATGCCCTCATGGCAGCGGGCGAGTGGGGGGGATGTGCCCTTGGCAGAAGTGGTTTGCTCAGCCCCTGTGAGATAGATACAAAGGTCTTAGTGCAACTGAGGCATGCTGTGGAATAAACCTGAATTAGGCACAGGAGGTACAGATGGTATGTACAAATCTGTGATTTTGGGGGGTGTTCCCCCGATGATGTAAAATGCTAATTCCACCTATGAATTCCAGTTCAAATCTGTGGTTGCAATCATTTTAGTGTCATTGGTCAGAACCAGCCCAGCCGAATTAGCAGGTCTTAATTAGGCAGCATCTAATCTTCCTGTAAGCTGACAATTATCACCTGCAGGAGGGCTGATGGCCCTTGAAAGGAGGCAGTGGAAGAGGCCCCCAGTCTTTGCTGAGCAGGATGCTAGTGAAGCGCTGGTGGCTCCTGGCTGTAAGGTAAGGTTTCAGCAATAGGTGAATTTAAGTTTGGGTTCCTGTTTTTTGTTGTTNGCTGATGAAAATGGGATTTGGAAGAAGTGTGACTAGTTCGCTGTGCTGTGATAGGGTTTTGAGACAGGCGAGAGGGAGGTGAAAGCACACGTGCAAAAGCAATGAGCTGACGGGGATACAAGCCTGTGAGATTTCTGCTTGTGACAGAGCTGGAACACCCTCAGGGGCCGTGTCCTGGTGCAGGGGTGCGATGGGGGATTGCAGCGGAGCCGGCAGCTTGCGGCAGCAGTTTGCGGAGGTTGCGGGGCGGTGCTGCAGCTCCCTGGGCTCAGGGGGTTCAAACCCTGGGCTGTGACCTCGGAGCTCCAGCGAGGCTGACACAGCCTGTGCTGCCTGCAAGCTTCTAACAGGGGGTTCCTGACCTCTTTAGGGAGAACAGGCACTGCCGGGGATTGAGAGGCGGTGTGAACCTCCGAACGGTGCTTTTCCAGCAGCAGTGTGTTATGAAGGGCGGAACAAGGGACCCCTGGACCTGCCGGGGATGCTCTTTTGCTCTTTTCATTCCCCCTGGAAACCAAGGGGGCTGAGCTGCCTTGGGGCAGGGGGTTCGGCTGCTGACCCCCCCGCTGGGTCCCGGGGCAGGCTGGCCTCCGGGCGAGGCTGAACGCTGGGGAGGAGGGGGTGGAAAGCCCCTTTGTGTTCTTTGTCATGCAGCATGGGCAGTCACTCAGCTAATCCTCCTCTTGTGAGGATGGATGTGCACCTGGGGTTGTCTGGCTGCTGCTGAAGGCAGCTGGAGGATGGAGGAATGGTGATAATCCCCCTCCCATGGCGATGCAGGCTTGTTCTGCCTGTCCTGCTTTTAGGTGTTGAGTTTGTCTTTGATTCGTATGAATTCTCGTTCAAAGTGGCCGAAAGCATATGTGAACTGGGCAGGGCTTTCTGTCCCCCCTGAGCGGTGGCCCCTGCTGTGTGAAACTCCTGTGACACAGAATTTCTGTTCTGGGCTGATGCGTGTGAGCAGATCTCTGCATTTCCAGCCTGGGAACGATCTCACAGATGAAGCACAGAGATCCTGGACTTAAACTTGCACTCTATAAGGATAATTTTTGTTCTTGCTCTTTTGCTTTACTTTTTTCTCTCCCTGATGCCTTTGGCTCCTGCCATCGCTCCCGCTGTTGACCTGTTTGCCTCTCCCAAAGGCCATCGATTGGCAGTGAGGAGGCAGCGGGTACCTGGGCTCTCTCCGGAGAGAGGGTCTCATCCCGCACGGGGACTGCCTTATTTGCAAGGTGTTTTTCCTCTTTAAAATTGCATAGTCTTTATTGTGCTGGTATTGATTTGCTTTTTAATAAGGTTAAAAGTGATACGGAGCAAGCAGTGAGCGCATCGACTCGGCGTGGCTGTGCGCCTGGGTGGTTTATGTGTTTTAGTTACTGCTCTTGATGTAACTGCATGAAAAATCTTTTAAGTTACTTTTGGGGAGCTGTTGAGACTACATGCTGTCTAAGGAAAAAATATTTTAAAATATTGCACCTTCTATTTCAGATGATACAAGGCTATTGTCATCCAACGCATTAGTAACAGTTTTTTTTCTGTATGGGACAAACAAAAGTGACAGCCTTAACCCACCTTTAGGGTGTGCAGATGCATTGCCAGGCTGCCAGTGTAAAAAGAATGAGTAGGAATGGGGATTGTATGTGAAAGTGTGAAAACATAAAAATACTGTGGGAACAGATAAAAATGATGGAATTTCTTCAGGTGACATCTCAGGCTGATAAAAGAAAAGTAGTGCCAGGGTTGTAGTGCCAAGCCCCAGGTGAGACAGCAACGTTACCCAGATGTGATGCTATCCAGATGTCAGTGAGGCTGAGGATATGCAGGAACGCAGCAGGGGGTTTCGATGGGGGCATTCAGATTTCCCCTGCAGACCCGGGGACTGTCTCGATGACTTTGCATACCACAGACATGAAGCTGTGTGCTGGGCTGGCTGGTGGCAGGGAGCTGCTGGGGCAGGGGCCAGCATCGTGCTCCTGATGTCAGGGGTCCTCCTGCATCCCGCAGTGATGCAGGTCACTCCTGCAGGACCCCTCCTGCTCCTGCGCTGGGCAAATGGTCCCCTTTAAAGAGGTGCTTCTGGGATCTTCTGCTCTTTCTGATTGTAGGCTCATCAGGCTGTTATTTAAATAAATCAGTGCTTTGACATTCATACGGAAGATGTGCACTCTTCATCTTTTCAGAGCTGAACTTGGTCACCGCTCAACGTGTGCTTCCGGAGAGCGCAGGTCCTTGCCCCTTCCTGCGCTGAGCTTGCTCCAAGTTTGAATGTGAAACAGGGAAACCTGTGCCCAGTGGAAAGTGCCTTTATTGCACCTAATCCAAAAGGTGTTAGTTTTATTACTAAACTCATATGGAAATGGCACTCAAGATGTGAAAAAATTGGACACTGAGCTCCTGCTGATTAAACACAGCTCTGAGGTGGAGAGGTTCCTTTTTGCCACTGAGAGAGAGATGCAGCTTCACTAGAGCTGTAATACCAACAGAATGAATTACTGCACAGTGCTTCTCTCTTTAGAGGTTGCCTAGTTCACAAAGCTACATAAATCTTCCGAGTGAAATACTTGCACGCTTCTTTCATTAGCCCAGCTCACCCTTCGGAGATGTGATCTCCAATAACCTGCCCTGTGACAAGCTCCCCCCATGGTGCCAATTCCTGTTCTCTGCTGGCAGCAGAGATCTGAACCAGCTGCCCTTGATGCACCAGCAGCAGCCTGGTTTGGCACATCTGTAACATCTGTAACTGTATTTGCCTCCTGGTGAGACCAGAGCCGTATCTGGCAGTGTGACCCTGCTGTCCCCAACAGCTGGGAGCAACATCCCAAAGGCTGTGGGATGTAACCCCTTCTTTATGCCGGATCATTCCTCAGTCACACTGAAAAAGCAGTGCACAAGGAATGTGTAACTTGAGGTGATGCTCCTTGCCCAAACAGTCTGTTTCTTAGCTGGGATGTCATCTTTGTTGTGCAGGAGGGCTGGAGTCAGCTTCCAGTTTTAGGAAGAGGCGTAGACACCTTACTTGGCTTATCACATAATGAGCAGCTTTGGAAATTTCCCACGTGTTCCAAGATCCAGTGTAAAATTGGTCTTGTAGTCTGGAAAATGAGACAAACCTTGTGGTTCTGCATTTCTAACACTCGGCAGTCCCAGCTCGTGGTCCTATTCCTGGCAAAGCCAGGGCTTGTCTTTAACTTGTCCAGATCACCCTTTCTAAATTTCATAGCAGCATGCTCCTACACTTAGATCCTCCCACAGAGAGTTTTTCTGTTAGTGTTTAACATCTAGGCAGCAAGTGTGAACACCCAGTGAACAGTCATTTAGGTGGTGCCAGCATTTAGGGGGAGGATTTCTGTCTCTTTCATGTAAAGCTTTTGCTTTGCTAGTTGGCAGCTTGGAAAGAAACAAAAACAAAAAGCCATAAAAGAAACCAAACCTTTTTTGGCAGTTCCTTGAAACGATATTATGCCTCTGTGGCTGTTTATATCTTGATGGACTTTGTAAACTAATGTTTTATTGCTGTAGCCTAATTCTGTATTTATTGCTGGTAAGTGCCTTATCAGCGCACTTGTAACGTGAGTTATGTGTGATCTTCACTTCTGTTCTGCAGCAGACAACAGCAGCAGCTGCCCTCCACAAACCAGAGCCATTGCTCATCCTTAAGGGTGTCATCTGCAGTGGAGGAGGAATGGGAGGTGGGAAAGAGGGGAGTTCCCCTGGGGCAGTGAATTTGTCACTGCTGGAGCGGGGAGAGCTAGCGATGAGCATCCCTGAGCCGCGGGCTCTGCTGGGCACCTTTGTGTGCTGCCGTACAGCTGGGAAGGGGCTGGAGAGGCAGAGATGTGCTCATCCAGAAGGAATTCATTGACATCGGTGTGGCGGTGGCTGTCCTGGGGGTGGGGACCAGCCTGTCACTGCAGCACCAAACCAGCATGGGTAAATCGTAAACAGGTGATTTAAGGTGTTCAGGAGAAGTGTTGATGTGGTGCTTGGGGACAAGGTTAGTGGGTTGGGTGGGGTTGGGTTGATGGTTGGACTTGATGATCCTTGAGGTCTTTTCCAACCTGAACGATTCTGTGATTCTAACACAGTGAGGGGACCGTGGTGAGGACGGGCCATGGCATCAGGAGTGCAGCTGTCAGAGTCTGGAGTGGTGAAATCAATGCTGTCCAGGCTGTGATTAAAGGTACTTAAGGACCATTAGCAGAGCCTGTAAAAATGCTTTTTAATCCAGTTTAATAAATGGGAGTCTTAGCTTAATTGGCATTATGAAAATTACATGTAGGCCATTTTCTATGGAAAATTATAAGTGGAATTGATGTCCCTGAGATATGAATTGGTGCTATCCAGACTCCAGATTAATGTCATGGACCAATATCACATGGTTTGGCTGTAACGTGGTGCTGGGCATCACAGCTGTCATCAAATGTAAATGCTCTCTCTCAAGATTTGCCAGAATGTGGGAGTTGAGCACTCTGTTTATCCTAAGCTTGCCCTTAGAATTGCTTCTCACATCCTATCTAGTCCATTTTGTGTGGATGCCTATCTGGTGATGGGAATTCTTTAGAGAAGGGTGTAGCAGCTGTGAAGAAACACAATCCTGTTATGATTTTTCCTGCTCTGTGCATTGTAGAGCAGAAGCCCGAGAATAAATGGCATCAGACTGGTCCCTTGCCGCAGCCCTTGCTGGCGAGCTCTGGGGCTCAGTGGGACTTGCTAGTCTGTGGCTGTACGCTTGGCTCTTCTTTTTCCGTAAGAAACACCTGTTCCACCTTGTTCCCAACATAGAAAAGAAATGACTGTGCTCGTATTCCCTTCTAAAGAACCTTCAGCGATGTCTCTTAATTCTTCCTTGGCTTTGTCTGCTTTTTTTCCTGTTCTGTGGATGAAATCCTGAATTTAATGAAGTCATTGGGAACTTGGCCACTGCACTGGAAGGGACCAGCCATAGCCATGTCTTCATAACTAGATTTTATGTTCTTCCTCACTGTGCCAAAACAGCAAACCGCAGTGGAGAGTAATGACTGATAAGAATTTATTTCATACAGAAAAGAGAAAAGGACGCTGTTTATTCTTTTGGTTATTCTCAGTTTCAGAGAAAAATACTCGGAAGCACTATACTTGACTCAATCCACTTACCCCCCCCATCCAAATACAAATCAATACAGATCTTTTTATTTTTTTTATTTTTTTTTTTGCTTTGTGAGTGGAAGTAGTTGGCAAAATCTAAATCCCTGTAAGTCGTGACAAGAATGTAATAGCTCAGTGCCTGGGGCAGTGCTCAAGTTTGCACATTGATGCTCCATGCTTCAGTGGTGCAATGAAAGGGTTAAACGACACTTTCTTTTTTCATTTTTTAAAGACACTTCTCAATGGCCGTAGTAGCCTTAGGCATTTTCTTACTTAACATTACTGTCTTTTCCTTTAAAAGCGTCTTTGTGCTGATGGCTTAAGCGGTGCTTTTGTGTCGTACCAGTTGGAGCATCATGTGTTTAAAGGTGTCTGGGAGCAGGATTGCCAACTGCCAAGCGATGGGTGTTTCTCTACCCGCAATGGGTGTTTCTCTACCCGAGGTGCAAAGCAGGAGCCTCCAGTCTAGGGTCAGTGGAGGAGCCAGGGGGGGAATTCCAGGCTCCCCAGTTTACCTGCCCTCTGTGCTATCGAGCCTACAGCCGTGTTTAACGAGGCTATGGGGGATTTTAGAAAAGAAAGCGGTTGTGTACAGACGGCTAAATGTCTGGGGTTCTCCCAGCTGTGCTGTCATGCTCGCAGAACAATCAAATCCTCGTATTTTCCTTACTGAATTTCCCTGCAGTGCTGATGCCCGACTCCTCTTTCTCCTGATGCTGCCCCGGTGGAAGCACGCATCCGAAGGGACGATGTCGCAGTTCAGAGTCTGTTCTGCTGACATGGCTGAGAAATGAAAACCTTCAAAACCCAGCCCTGCTGCTCAGCAGGAACAGCTGGGGGCTCCCAATGAACCCCTGACACAAAACAAAATTAAGTATTCTTGGAATTTCCTCTTCCATGCATCACTTCAAGCCCAGAGTGGCTCAATTCAATAACAACCCTGTTCTCCAGCTGGAGGGAGCCTGTCAAACCCACCTTGCAGTGTGCGTGCCCTTGAGCAGAAATTAAGGTCCCAAGTCTATCTGTAGTGTCCAGCTGTCCTTGAGGAACGTGGTTATCCAGGTGGGGTTTTGCGACAAGGAGACATTTCCTTAGGGACAATAGGAGGCAGGAGCCGAGCCTGCAGTGACCCACTGGGAAGATCAACGAAACTCAAACTGGCATTGAAACGAGACCAAAAGCTCCTGTAGTGCTGCTTACGCTCCCACCTTTGGTGTGCAGTACTGGTGTTAGAGGCATGATGCTTTCCCTCTCTCCTGAGAAGGGATTTCTTTAATCCTGCCAGATGAAACCTCCATCTGCCTGAGCCGGGGCTGGAGGGTGAGGGCTTGAGTGGTGCCCATCGCTCTGGCAGAGGATGCTCTCATTCATAATTTTGGGAGGGATTTCCTAATTATTGCTCTAATTTATTCTGGGTTAGGTCAAACTATAATTCAGTTAGCCGTGTGACTCTTAGGACCATTTCTGTTCATAACTAGAGAAAAAAATAGGAGAAAAATTAAGATTATCATGGCAAAATGATACAGTAACCTGCTAATAATAATGACTTCAGAGGAAAAGTATATACCCTAAGGTACTCTGCTCTTAATGAGGTGATTGGAAAGCATTTAGGGTGTTTTGCAGTACATTCAGCCTTCCTCCTGCCCTTGGGGAAAGTTGCCCCAGGAGTGGGACCCGGGGTGAGATCTCTGCCGTTGCTGGGGGATGCCCAGGGTCTGAACCAGGGACCTGCGCCTCCTGCAAGCTGCTCTCGCCCGAGCTCCCTTGCTGGGGTGTTTCTGTGTGTTATTGTTCCCGTGTCCACTTAATCTTCACTTGCTCGTCTTGCTTTTAAAAAGTAAAATGTAAAACCACATAAAGGCTCTTTGCTGCTTGCATTCATTATCTCTCATGTTTTAAAACGGTGACAGCTCACCAAGGCTTTTCTGTAAGCGCCTGTCAGCGTTACCCTTGGAAAATCCCCGTTTCCCAGGGCTTTGGCCATTAGCTGTGTGTATCTGTTCTGGACAGAAACTCGTTTAGCTCCTCTGGAGCAATTGCTTTCTTTTTCCTGTGGACATTAAGGCAAACACATTCCATTATTCTTAAACTTGTTGAATTTTTTTTTTCTTTTTCCCCTGCTAGTCCTTGGGCTTATCTGCTTGCTCTATTCATTCTGTTCTGCTCTGTGCTTTCCATCTTTTTAGTGGGAACAATGAATGTTAGAGGCAACTGTAGTTCTGTAGACAGAGTAATTAACTTTAAAAACAAGCCAAACAAACCCCCAAACCCCTGGAGGGGGTCAATAAAGTTCTTGTCTTAGTCTGCACCTTCCAGATTCAGGGTTAATGGATTTCTTTGGAATTGATTGAGTCTTGATCATACAGATTTATGCCATTTATTACTCCCATTGACTCCAAAAGCTTTGCCCAAACATAATGTGTGAAGCAGCCGTTCCTCTACACAACATGCTGACAAACTGTAATTTTAAATAATTAATTAAATAATTGCTAAAGTACAAAAAAATCTGTTACTGAGAGTGCTGCAACATCCGTGGTGGTACCAATGGAGAGGCGGAAAAAAACCACAACCAAGCAAAAAACCCTCCGTAAAAATGGGACTAATCGAAGAAACCATCTTGTTGCATGTATTTTGTAGCAAATTTTCTTCTGGATGCGAGTCCCAGGGTTTCTGGACTGCCCTGAGTGGCAATGCTGGTGTGTGGCTGTGCTGAGGTTGGAAATGCAAGCCAAGAGTCACCCAGGAATGGGATTCTGGGGCAGAGCCTTGGGCGGTGGGAGCAGAGCCCTCACCCTGGTCCGTCAGGGCTCGGAGGNCAGTCCAGGACCAAAAAGATTTGCTCACCCCCATGGAGCACGGGTGCTAATTTTCATAGCAAACGAGGCCAATTTGGCCACTAGCGGGTACAGTGCTAATTAATAACATCACTTAGCAACTTTTGACCAGTGGGAATTAATCTCTTTGTTCTCTGCCATGTGTATAATCTGGTGTGTACAGATGGAGGGTGTAGCTTTGCAGAGCTACCACCTAGCACCCTATCTTGTCCAAAACACCTTGACGCTGTGTGTATGTTGGCGTTTGACACGCTGGGTAAACAATCCCACTTTTAGGACAGCATGCCCACCTCCCCGCTGGGCACGGGGGTGCCCTTGGCCCCCTCCCATCCCTGGGCAGCGGATGCTCCTGCAGCCCTGTGGTCCTGCTCCAACCCCTTGTCATCTCCACTCCTGTCTCCCAAGTTATTTTCCTGACAATCTAGTCACTCCTCATTTCTTGCTTCTGCAGTGGGCTGGCGTGAAGTTTCCCGGCTTTGAAGCTGGGAGAAGATTCCTCTTTTCCTCTTAATTTCTCGCTGGCCGCGGCGGGGGCTGATCCTCGCACCAGAATGTTTTGCTGCGTCTCCGTTTTGTGCCCGAGGCTTAAACGTTCTGGGCCAGCTGCCGTTATGTGCGGTCTCGCTAATGTTCCTAATGTAATATTGATAACAACCTGCGCAGCAAAGAGAGCCCACAGACCCCAGCAGCTGCTCTTTCCCTTTTTCATTTTTCCTGCTTGCTTCTGGCAAGGCCAAAAATGGGGAGAAGCGGGAGTCGTGCCAGTGATGCTCTGTCTTGTTGTTCTGAATGCGGGATCACTTTCCTGCCAGTCTGTCCGCCCCAGCCTCCCTAATGGGCTGTGTACGGCGTTATTATGCATTGGCAAATAACCTACCCTGATGAATGCTGGCGTTTAGAAGGGCAGAAATCCCAGCGAAATCTGTTTGAAGAACAAATCTGTCTCTGCATAGTGTCAGGTCTGCCCCGATAATGCAGTTCTGTGTTCTGTTGGGGTGATGCGCAGCCCGGGGAAGCACGTCGCGCCCTCCGGCTGCTCTGATCCGCTGGGTTTGTTTGTCTCGAGGTAGAGCAACACCATTTGTCAGGCACTCGGACAAAACGGGGCTTTCTCTGTTCAACACGCAGTTTGCAGTGCTGGTTAATGACGGGAAGGAAAACTGGTACATCCGACCTCACGGACCCGGCTTTGGCTTCGCACCGCAGCCAGGATTCAGCCACCGAGCTGCCATTTGGAGGAGGTTTCCATTGAAACAGCAACGATAAAATGGATGAATGATGATGCTGAAAAGAAAATGTGTCAAAGGCGATCTGTGTTCTAAATGTTTAGTGCAATTAGATGAGAAAGCCTTCTTGGGGAGCTTGGCTTCTTTCACTCTGCAGTTCTAGGGGATGTTCTCCATGGCCAGGGATGGGAAGAGGAGGAATTTGGTTTCGCACACCGAATTCGGACATGCAGCTTGCTCTTGTTCTGGGCCAGGAGCCAAACACAGCGTCACTTACCCAGCACAGGTACCTGCAGTGGGCAAAGCCTGGCTGCGTCTCTTCCACTGTCTTTGGGGTTTCGTGGACGTTTCCTGCTTGCAGCCACCGCTGTGGGGACTTTGTGGTGGAGCAGCTCAACTCCATCTGTCCAGTGCTTTGAGGTTCTGAATGACCGACCGTGATATGATGATTTGACACTTTGAGGTTCTGAATGACCGACGTGTGTGTGCTCCAGCTGGGCAGCCAGGGCATCTCCCTGCTCCTGCAGATGTGGCAAGAACTGAGCTTTCCTCCAGGTGCACCCCCCTTCCCTTGGGGAAGGTCGGAGGGGTCTTGGGGGTCTTGGGAGCTCCTCTCCTGGGTGACATCCCAGGCTGGGGGGCCAGTGCAGTGCTCCAGAGATGGTGGGGTGAGTTCAGGGTGACCTTGGGGACCGGGAGAGCCTCAGGACATGGCTGGAGCTGGGAGAGCAGCAGACCTGGAAACCCCCAGCCCCATTTGCAGTTTTCAAACCCCGTGTCCCCGTTCCAATGAAACGCGCTGGCATTAGCTTGTGGCTAAGGTATGCCTCAGGGTCCTCCAGGCACTCATCTGTCTATTTCATGTTTCTGGAAAAAAATACATTTCCTGCAAAAGCCTGTGCTACAAGTAATGGTGAGAAAGAAAATTCTAAAGCCTGTGCATGTATTAAGTAATGGTTTCATTTTAGGATTCCTTTATCATTTCCCTTTTAGCCAGAAGAAGCTTTTACAGGGAAAACTCTTGTTTGATAGTCTTGGAGAGCATTAAAATAGCTTCCTCCTTTGAGGAAAGAAGAAAAGCTGCTTGATATGCTGATTACTAAATCTGATCCTATTTCCTTGAGGACTGAACAAGACAAATATATTCACAAAGGGAAGGAAAAAAAGAAGAGCAAGGTTAAAGGCATCTTCCATTAGTCCCTGTCTGAATCAGCACATGGCTTCACTGGTTTCTTAGGGAGCAGACGAAGATGAATCAGCGTTGGAGCAGCTTCTGAAAGGTGTTTAAGGCTCGGGAGTGATGCACAGCAAACAGCCACACTGCTCCGGCTTTATAACGGGATCTTTGTTCTTGAGTTACGAAGCAATAGATAAGAGAGGCAATAAAAGGAACGCAGACCAAGGAGAATGGAAAGCTCAGTGCTCGTAGGTGATCAGATCCAAGCAGGGATGCTGTTCTCACCATCATCAATCCGTGTTTGCCCCCCCGGTGGGATGCAGGGCTGCCTTCCCTGTCCCCATGGCATGTCCCACAGAACGCTGCTTGTTGCTTTGCTGCTCCGTGCTCCTGCTTTCCAGGACCAACAGCAAAAAAAAATCTCTGTGGGTTCATCAGCTCTTTTTGGGGGCACCAGATCCAGCCTCCTGCCTCAACCTCCACTGGCAATTGAACGACCTTCTGCAAAGCCAGACTGCTTTGCTCTGGCTGGTGTAGGAGTTAATAAACAGCATCTGGAGGAGCTTCCCAGCCCCTAGACCTGGCCCTGACATCTGGTGAGGCTGTACCATGTCCCAGCGCTAACTGTGTGGCAAGTCCTGGGCACCATCCCTGTCCCTGCAGGGAAACCGTGGTGCAGTGGGGAAGCTGAGCACAAGCAGATCCACGGCATCCATCCCTCCGGCTCCATCCCCATCCCCCTGCCAAGGAGGCCACCAGGCATGGTGCTGGGCAAGAGCATCTGTGGTTGCACCCAGCTTTGCAGGGAGGGAAGCAGAAACCCTTCTGTGATGGATAAATAATACATTGTTTTACCCTTGCTGAGACATCTGCAATTGGGCCCCAGCATCTTGGAGAATTTAGCATCTAAATCCGAGTTGAGCTGCTGGCAGGTAGTCAAATCTTCTGCTCAGGAGGGAGGGGTTTAACAGATGTTCATGCAAATCGGTGGAAATCGGAATTAAAAAGTGATTAAGTGACTTAGGAGCAGAGCTGGTTCGGGAGGTGTTTGCTGAACCCCTCTGGGCTAGGTTACGGTGTGAGGAGCGTTCCCTGTCCTGATGCGATGCTGCAGGGGTGCAGGGCTGCTGTTGCACCCGCGAAGGGATGTGAGGTCCCTGCCCCATGGCAGTGGGGTGCCTCCCCCACCGCCCGCTCCTGGCAGCATCCTCACCGGTCCCCCTGAAATCCCTTCTGCGGCACCGAGCATCTCGCAGCAGATGGAGATCTCATCCACAGGAGCTTAATTAAAAAATCAAGGTTTAGCAGCAAATTTTGAACTTCAGATGGTTTCGCCCTTTGAATAATGTTACAGAAAAAAACCCCAAACCCTTCACGGTGCATTTGCTGTGGGTTCTTCTGCTAGCAAGAGCCACTTGGAAATACTTATAGGATGGCTTGTTAAAGCAGCTATAAATAATACATTAGTGTTGCAGAACTGTCTGTTAATGGTGCTGTATTTACTGGAGGTGTACTTTCTTCCCGAGACAGGGATTTTTTTTCTTAACTCTTTAATTCCCAAAATAGTGCTGTGTGGACTCTAACATACATCAGCTATATGGTGCGAGCTGTGATATAGATTAAGCCATAACTTAGCAAAAGTGTGTCCTGAGGCTTCTCTGATAGCACAAGCAGTGCTTTTCCCCCCTTAATTATCTCGTCTTGATAATTCCCTTTAATTATCTTGCTGTAATAAATTCGATAGGTGAATTAATACAGAAGAGTCGCTGTGCAGCGCTGGTAATTTCGGCAGCGCTGGATTTTCTGTCGGCGCTTCTGCTGACAGATCAGAATCCCTTTGCCTCGCTGTGCAGTGTTAGCAGTGCCCTATTTTTCTGATGTCCCATATTTCTCCGTCGCAAAGGAAGGAGGCTGGGCAGAGGGAGTGTGCAGCGAGTGGCATGGCTGTTGTTTGGCTCCGTTAGGGCTGTGGAAATTAAACTTTGCAGTAGTTAAATGGACCAGAGGAGTTCTGCAAACTGTTGTTGAAATAGTTTGCTATTGCTATTTGATGGGAGGGTTTTACTGGACACATTTTTGGGCGTTTTAAAAAAAAACCCAAAAAAACCCCAAAAAAACCCAACACATCAAAATGTTTTTCTTCTGTACAAAGATTTAGAGGATTTAAGATGCACAGAGAGCAAGCTTCACCAAGCAGAGCGCCCTGGCAGCCCTTGTTTGCTGGGCTGGTGGCACAGCAGGAGCTTTAATTTGCTTTTTTCTTCTCTGTGGTGTTTGGAGTGGGGGGGGGGGACTGCAATGGGGGGGTGTTGGGGTGGGAATGCCTTTCCCCAGCCGGCTGTGGAGCCCCTTCCCCACCTGCTGCTGGGTCTGGGACAGACAGTGACCAGTGCCAGGGTCGGGCAGCTCCAGCAGAGCTGGGCTTAACCCCCCCGTGCCTTTACATTAGGCAGAGCTGAAACACCTAGCAGTGGGTCTAGTTCTCTGGGACAGAGAAGAGCCCTGGCTCCGGATCATGTTAGCTGGGAGGGGGATGTGGGTCCTGCTGGTGGGTGCTGCCCCGCAGCTGGGATGCTGCAGTTCAGCATCCTTGGCAGGGTGGAGGAAGCTTGCGAGTACAGACAGCCTGCACGAGGCCCTGGCATAGTCCCCATCAAGAACTGTGATCTCTTTCTTCAAAACTACCTGATTTATGGAGGCACTGGCTGATGCCCACGTTGTTGGTGGGAGTTCTGCTGGTCGTTCCTAGCAGCCCAAGGGGTATCGATGTGGCTGTGTGTGAGCGCTGCTGGAGCAGCTATCTATCAATTCTTCATGCACTGCCCGGTGCCTTTGTACTGCACATCCTCTGCCTTATTTTGCTTCTGCAAGCCTTCCCCACTGCAAGGCTGTGTGGTGGGTGCTGTTCTCCAGAGCTGATAAAGCTCAGAGGGTAATGAAGTGCCCCAGCATCTGCCAGGAGTGAGGAGAGGCAAATAAAACCTCGCAGCCAGTCTCCCTGCTCAGACAGACATTTCGTTCTGGTCACTAAGCCCCTGCTCTCCCGTAGGACCCGTTTCATTTCCCACCTGAGCTGTGGTCCGTTCTCTCCCCAGGGGCTGTGTCCTGCTGGGTGTTCGGAGCGATGGCCCCTCGCCTTTGCTTGTACCAAACGTGGGGTTTTGGTGCTTCCTTCCCCCAGCACGTGCTCTCTCTGAATTCCAGACAGGGCATTAAAAATTCATGGCTTGTGGCATTCTGGTGTAGGGCTGATAGCTGTAATGACATTTATTCCGAGACAGCACAGCTCTCTGGACGTGGAGGAAAAGAAAAACTGGGAGAGTAAAGGTGCCTGGTGGAATAACACTTGGAACCATAAGAAAATGTAAGGCTTGTTTACAACAAACATTTAGATATAAACTTTAATTATTTTTAGGTGATTACCCTGTGCAAAAACTCAGTTTTGATCTGGTTTCCTTTGTGTCTGGACACAGACACTTCTGCAGAACTTGGGTCTGGGCACCAACGCCGTGCTGCATAGGAGCCATAGGTTTCTTTGGGCGCAGGTGGGTCCGTTATTTTAGGGGGTCCGTGAAGCCCAGCTGATGTGCTGGGGGGGTTCCCAGCCACTCAAGCTCTGGAAAAAGCACTGTTGTGCTCTTCCCTTTTATTCTGGGTGCCTGTTGCAGGTGCAAGCCCAGCCCTTGGCAGCAGCATCCCTTTGCCAGCTGGCAGCGTGTTACACCGATGCCACTGCAAGATTCTCATCCCCTAAAACCCCCGGGGCATCTCACCCCGTGCCTTCTCCTGGCTTTGTTTTCTGTTTCCTTAACTTAGTTTTTTGCCAGACTGTTGTGCTGCCATGTGCCGGTGTTCCGGAGGAGTCTGGGGTCCAAGGGTTTGGAGCAGAGGTGTGGGGATGGGTGAGGGGCTGGGAAGCACCTGGCGGGGGGTCACCCAGAGCTCCTTCGAACCTGTCACTGTGGGAGAGGAAGGGTGGCTCTGAGTGAGGATGGCTTAGGCGATTGATTACATGGGAGCCTATATACCCCTTCTGCATTGGATTGGATTTAAAAAAGTACACATCCTCACCCATCACCGATGGTTATATGCACCCGTTGCTCAAATGGAAGGGATTTCTACTTTGGTGAACTGCAGGGGGAGGAAAAAAAAGTGTTGGTATGTTAGTTCAGCACCCGAAGTGCAGACAGATGTTGCTTTTCTGGGGAGATGTCATCTCAGAATATAATAAGAGTATTTGTCCTCTTCTAGATGAGAATGTTCCAGGAATATTCTGACCATTCGTACATGGTTTCACTGTTGTCTTAGACGATGAGAATGCATACAACAGCCTGGTGAGATGCAGCAAAGAGCTGAGCAGCAGTCTCAAGCAGTATTTCCTGATTTCTGAGTCTTGTAGGGTCTAGCAGAACTTTTTTTCTTAATTTAGTATTGCAGTTGGGAATTTCCAAGAGATCCTGTCCCTTGCTCCTGGGGCTCTTGTAGCCAGCTCTAGCAGCTGCTCTGAAAGCACTCTTAGTGTTTCTTGCAATTAATTATTTGTGGTTTAATGGCTGCAGAATTACAGTTACGCAACAATTTTTAATTTTTCAGTTTTTATTGCAATTCGTGCAGGCTGAAAGGGAGCAGCAGAGGCAAAGGAGGATTTCCTACACTTGGAAATCCTTGCTGATAGGGAGATGACACTCACGGACTCAGTGGGTCTGTCACACGTGGGTCCTGTGGCATCTGCAAAAAATGCAATTCCCATTGAATGTGAGCTGCTCCAGCACGCCAAGGCAAGTTATTTTATTAGGAAACCTGTGTGCACCCTCACTATTCCTTACACAGGTACTTCCCAGCAGCCTGCCCGCCCGCAGGCAGGGAAAGCCATCGAGCCCGGGTGACATCCAGAGCTGCTGTGGCTCTGGGCATCTGCTCTCCCCTGCAGGCAGTGGAAACTGCACCTTGGTTTTCCATCGGGCAACCCAACCGTGGGTAATCTCACCTCGATTTAGCAGAACTTCTGGTTGCAGAAAATTCACTGGGGTCCTAGCTGG
>VZTO01017869.1:0-24512 GCA_013400615.1 Syrrhaptes paradoxus
CAGCCCTCTGAGTCCCACCCAGCCTCTGCCAGGCCTCATCCCCAGGGTGGTGTCAACTGCCTGTAGCTGGGGCTTCCCCCAGCAGCCCCATGTTTGCCTGGATCGCTTGCTGTGGCTTTGCAACAGGCCTTGGGCACCAGGCCCTGCCCTTCCTGCCCCCCTTACTGCTCTCTTCTGGCTGCTTGGAGACGCAGCTTGCCTCCTCTTCCTCCTCTGCAGACCTGCACTGCTCCCAGGCCAGAAATGCGGCTGTGGTGTGCCAGGGACCGTGAGGAAGATGGGCAGTCCATGCTGCCTCTGGAATCCTGAGACGGAAGGCCAGTGACAGGCTGAGATAAAATTTGCAGAGTTACATTTCAGGTCTTTTTCTCTAACTCACAGTGTATCTTTTTAGGTTTTCTTGTTCCATGAAATGGATATTCAGAATTTTGCACTTCAGTTTCATGTAGTTAATTAATTCACATAACATTTTTTCTTCTCCGTGAATGGAAAACAAAGTAGCAACACAATGAAAATTCTGCCGTCTCTATTGCCTTTTCTACATGCCCTCAGGAGGGGGAAGAATCATAGCATTCACTAGATAAAAACAGCAGTTCTAAGCAAACCCTTTGTTAATACAAATGTCTGCCTCATGGTTTCAGACAGCCAAATCAAGCTGTATACTGAGAGTTGTTTACAGTCTGAAAAGTCACAGACAGGTACATGAAGTGATACCACTGGTTTTTTTAATGTTCAGATGGGAATTCTAAGGATTACTCAACAAATTATATACTCTGATTTCTTGAAATTGACAGATGAGTAGGAGTGATGTTGTACTTATTGCTGAGCTCTTATGATTTTACTGCTTGTAAACTGATATGAAAGACTCAAACAGTAGGAGAGGACCATCTTTACTTAATTTATACATTTTATTCAACCAAAGGGAACATTTTTTCCCTTTTCTGGGAGTAGAATGCACAGTGCCTTTTGCAATAACTTTGCACACATGTTCATCATGGCTCATAATGGCGGGTGGTTTCTCATCTTTATACCATCTTTTAATCATAAATTTTCTATGAATCACGGAATGTTTTCACTTGAAAGATTCACGGGATCAACATCTGTTGTGTAGATTGATACAGATGACGAAGACCTAATGCAGACAGTTTGATGTTACTTAAAGGTTAGAGATTGCAGAGAAAATCTTTATACACACGCCCAAGGCATTTATGCATCTTTCACAGCTTCTTCTCAGTCTTTCTGTCCTATCTATCCCAGTTCACAGCACCCATGCAACCTTTCCTTTTGCCTTTTGTGTGTTTTAAAAGGACAAGAAAAAATATCTGGTACAAGAAAGGAAAGACTCATTATCTCCAAGAACAAAACCACTTTGCAGAAAAAAATACTTCGTTGATGATTATACACTAAATGTATCTAAATGTATAAACTTGATATTTTTTATGAGACAAGACACTCTTGTTAGGTGTAAGGTCCATTCTGCTCATTTACAGAGTTATTTGCAAAGGTTTACTTGTATTATAGACAATGAAGTCAGACAAATTGCAGGAGAAAAAATAGTAGTGGGGGGTTTTTTTATTATTTTTCAGAGTAGGGAAACCGAGGAGCAGAAATTGTAAATTACTTATTTAAGGTAATATAGGAAACCTGTAGCAGAAGGAGGAATTGAACTTGTTATCTAGGGATCCTACCAGAAGTACATGTCTTGCGTCTTGTCTCTAAAATTGGCCCATCATCACATTGTAGTTTTTCCGTTGAATCTTATCTGATAGTTTTGCCAATTATTAGACTGTGGCTTGGGAGATTTCCAGGTTCTGATGTACAGTGTACATGTTTGTTTCTTTGTGTGGGTTTTTTTTTTTTTAATAAGAGATTCAAGAACAAATAAAGGCATAGAGTGACAGTGAAAGAAGTAATTTTCCACATCACATCTTCAATTATGTATAATCCCTTTTGCATGTCATGTTGTTTTCATCTGCAGATAGTCAGAATTGGTCTCAGACATAGCATGTGTGCATGTAGAAAACTTCTAAGTGTTTGGAGCATATAAACTATATGTTTTCTAGTCTGCCATTTAAAAATGGCAGAAAGTTTGGAAAAATAATCAAATGTTTACTATGTCAGACAAAAATTATAAGGTATGCATGCATATAACTATATTCTGCACATACATTATACAAAATATCTAATGATTTATAACATTGTATAAAACTTTTCAACTGGACATTTCTAAATGTTTTCCTTACCCCACAGGGTGATGCCAGGCCCTGCTGATTTTGCCATATGGGTACAAAGTTAATGGAAGACCACATTCACAGTAGAATCACTACAGAATACTGAGTTCAGATGTTGCCAAAACTTGCAGAACAAGCTATCACCAAAAGACAGAGGGAAGATTTTCCCTGAATCTAGCAGCTTCTCATTACCTGGAACCCAGGAATTTCACTCAGATGGTGTACGGCGCGCCTCCATAGGCTAGTGATCTTTGCCAAGGGTGAGTCCCACTGGGACTTGAAGAAGTTTGGATCCATGGAAAGAAAGCTTCGTGCATCTGGAAGTTACTAGTAGGCAGCAGAGACAATGCTGAAAGTAAGAAAGTGTTATAGAAAGAGAATGACTGAAAGGTGGGAAATGGATGAAGGAGACTGGCAAAGTGAGGAGAAAAAGGAAGAGTTGTGCACAGAGACTAGTAAGGAAAGGAAAATCTCTGCTCATATTAGAAATTTGGAGCTCACCAGAAAAAGGAAGAGGATCTCTTGATCATGTTTTGGTACAGTAGGTATAAAGCCTATGTGATTCAAAAGGACTGAAATCAGCTGGATGAAAACACTTCTGAAATAATTCTAGTGGCTTTTTTTGTTGCAAAATAAACTACCTTTCCCCACTATTTCTGTTTGTCAGGCTGTCTTGGCCCACCTGAAGCAGCCCAGTGACACTCCCAGTGAATCCATCTGCCTTTGGATCTGGTCCCACAGGGGAACCATTTCACCAGCCTCTGAAACCCAACCCTTCCTGCATGAAACACAGCTATTGTTTAACAGTTCAGAGCAACAAGCTGAGGGCAGGAAATGAAGAATAATGTCTCCACTTGAAACAGCTAATTATACTTGTGTTGATCTAGTGTTAAACTTTCCTGTTATCATTGGCTATACAGTCTTGTGTGTCTTGCCTGTGCTGAGGTTTTCCAGTGCCTTCATCTTGGGTTGCAGCTTGTGTTATGCAGAAATGTTGGAGAGCCTTATTCAGCACCAGCTGTGCCCTGCGTTTCTTTAAGCACTGCTTGCCAGTATAGCTGTACTTTTAGCAACAGATTGCCTTTGCATAGGATGCTGCACCAAACATCTAAGAATGGAAGGAAGTTTTAATGCAACCTTGGGTAAGTATAATCAACTAGCAACATGATCCATCCAAGCAGGGAACAACTGGAGCCAATAGTTTCAGTAGCAATATGCTCTACTTTATTAAAGGAACTCCAGAAGCCTAGCACCCATTTTTGTTTTAATTTCAAAGTCAAGAATTGCTTCCTGAAATAAAATCTGAAGTGGATGTCTTTGTTTTAGAATTAATTCAGGTAATCAGCACTAATATGTGTGTCTAAATTAGCTTAGCCAGCAATAAAAGGAAACGGTAGCCAAGCTACGGAGTCCTTGTCGGGGCTAGACTCTTTCACAGGCAAAATCTGGAGGTGTTTTATCCTAAAGCCACCTAAGTTACTCGTGATTTCACAACAAATTGAGGCATTTGACTCTTCTCTGCTGTCTTACCAGTTATCTCCTTGTGCCTAGAAAACCTTTGTCCATTTGAGGGATTTGCCCTCATTGTAAAATGAGGACGGGATCCAGAGGTTGCCCAACTAAGTGAAATAGGATCCTGAGCTTGTTTCCTTCACCACAAAAGTAACTGGCCCACACAGAACACACCACTAGAATTCAGTACAGTGGTTATGTGTTAAAAACAGAAGTTAGATTTAATATCTACAAGACACATATACATAGCTTCACAGTTCCAGCCTATTATTTCAGTGTACCCTCAGGTGTAGACTCTTAAGGAAACTCAGAAGAGCTCCCATTAGGAGCAATGTTCACATATCAGGTTTCCAGGAGTTGTCCAAGAAATATATTTGGGTGGGAAACAGAACTATTAATTCAGGCTGAAATTTGAAACGCTCACAATCTGAGGAGAAGAGAATGCTTCATATTGTTTTGGTTCTGAGAAGCTGGATTTTCATGACAAACTTGTAATATATTGTTCACGTACTGCCTTCCTTTGATAAAAGGAACATTCTTGAATGACAGAAAGTAAATTCCCTCTCTCAGACTTTGAAAAGTAACAACAAGAGTATGCATCTTTCCCAAATTTTAGAAGAAACTTAGTTTCTTTTTATTGCATTCTGCAATGAAGAAGGAAAATTATGTATATCTTTGAAGAACCCAGGTTTACATATAACTGTCCTCTCAATATTGCTGCTTATATCAAGGTCTAACTGGCATTGCACTAGTTTCTGTCTCTGTACAGCACCTGGCATTTTTTACTACTTCTACATTAGCATGCTAAACAGGGCCAGGTCATGATGTTAAATTACTAGCACACCTCTTGGCACCATTTTGATCCAAAGTAATACCCTTCCAGATAATGCCTGGACACCGTTTTCAGGTCTTAGCTAACCCAGAAACAACAGCCTGTTTGGAGTCAACCAGACAGTTTCAGAAAGTAAAAGAGTTCAGCTAGCCGATCATGAGCTCACTCATGTCAATAGGCCATGAAGCCAGAGGAGAGCCCTAGTCCATTTTATTTACTGGTATAAATGTAGCCCCAGAGTTCTGCGTGTTGGCTACACAAACATGCTGTTAATAACAACTGAACGTTTTCTCAATTTAGTTGCCACATGAATAACAGCTATTCTACTTTTCAGTTTTTACAGCAGCTCCAGCAGTCACCATATTTTTCATTGACACAGTGGATATTATTTTTAAAGAGTTTGGCTTGTGTTCTGTAGATAGACACATAGTCAATGTGGATAGCTCCCATCTTTGTTGAAGACGTAAGTAGTCAGTAAAACAAATGAAACAAAATAAAGATACTTTTATTCAGTGTGACTTCATGACAGATGAATAACCCAAGTATATCTCAGCCAATAGGAAGAAACAGAGACTGCCCAAAGGTTATGGCTTACAGGCATAAATTTATTCTCTCTGGTGAAATGTAACCAGATCCTACAAATTTCAACTTTGAAGTCTTCCTGAACATGTAAAGTTACAGATCTGAACACATTCCTAGATCTAGTTGGCATGTCTCTTTATTTTCTGTATTTTTTTAAAATATAAAAATAAAAGAAAGAAACTAAAGCAAACTATGACATGATAGGAATTTCAAACTTCTTTAAAAAATCATAGAGGTATATTCTGTAGCACGGTTAATGATCCTTTAAAAATACAGGGCTCAATACATAATTCTTGAAGCAGACAATATTTTTCATCCATATTTCCTCCTACAAAGAACATGCACAGTTAAAAAATAATCATGACATCTATGCAGATGATGTGACATCTATGTCACTCTAGGAGTGAGGTCTGCATTTCTTCTTCCACTTGTGGAAAAAAATTGTTTTTTAAAACTTCATAATTGCAATCATCTTCTCTGAGTATGATGTGAAGAAACAATCTAGATACAGAGTTGACAATGGTTAAAACTGCCTGCTGTGTTACTAGGATCTTCTAGTGAGGTCTTTCATACTAACATTAATGTGAGAGAAGAGCTAACGAACTTCTTCGGTAAGCGTAGTGAATTATGGTTTTCTTAAGTAATACTGTCTGTAATTCCCCTTGGTAAACACACAAAGAGAGTAGGTGAATCAGCCCTGCTACACCGAAGCACAGTCTTCTCCCAGAGGATGCTCCCTGAAATCAGTAAGACTACAGATGGACAATGCTTCTATTCACAGAGAGTAAAAATATCAAGATCTGCTCATGAGCCTGTAGAATTTTCTTGCATAGTTATGTGAAGAAATGTGACCCTTGCCTAATATAACTGTGTCAACAGTTGTTTTAGTAGTATAAAATTTTTATGGGATAGTTTCATTTTGTATTGTTTCACTGTAACAATGCACAATGAACTCTTCCTGATATTGCAGGCTGGAATGACATTCAGATCAGTTAATGCAGAAGTCTGAAAGTATGGTTCTAGTTTCAAGAAGATTTAAGACTTATGTAAAGTCCTCCTCTAGGCAATGGAGAAGTACAGGTACCTCTAGAAGGCAACTCCTGAGACTGGTGTTCAAGAAAAGTGGCATGAATCACCCTGTCTCCACAAACAATAAAGGGAGCAGCCCTGAAGAGAAGGCTTGCTCATGGCCCAGAAGGCCAACTGGATCCTGGGCTGCATCAAGAGAAGCGTGGCCAGCAGATTGAGGGAGGTGATTCTGCCCCTCTACTCTGCTCTCGTGAGACCCCACCTGGAGTACTGCATCTAGGTCTGGGCCTCCAAATGCAAGAAGGATGTCGAGCTGTTGGATCTCTAAGGTCCCTTCCAATCCAAATCATTCTATGAGTTTAGGCAACTGGGTTTGTCTGAGCTCTGTAACTTTCGGACTTACATAAGAACGTAATGGTGTGTATTGAGTCTGAACAAAGGTCCAGATAACTTATTTTCCTATGTTCAACAATAGGCTGTGAATGAATTCATAGTGAATGTACAAACAGGGCAAACATCCCGTTACGTCCTTTTAGCTCCCACTGTTGAGATGCTCTGTTAATACAGAGCCATCCCTTCATCTGCAGGGAACTCTGGGCTTCAGAGGCTTTCTCAGAAATTGTTCAAAGTTGTTTTTCAGGGGATAACCAAATTTTGAGGAGTGAGGCTGGAAAAAGTTAGATGGAAACAGCATCACCTTTCAGGAGGAAGGTATGGTTAGATGTGGAACAGGTTGCTTTTATTATTCCCTAAGTCGTTCAAGCAATATTAGTTTCCCGGTTAGAACAGCCTGCTGTCAGCCTATATGGTCAGCATCATCATTCAGCACAGCAGTTCTGTGCCACAGGAATGCAACGCTCAAGCTTGTGGATTCACCACAAACTTTTTTAATTTTCCTGTTCTGGAAAAAAAAAAAAAAAAGAAATTAAATTCATAAAAGCTGATGAGCAAGGAGTGTTAAAACTCCAAATTCAAACATCTGAAAGCTGGAAAAATTCAAATGAAGCATGCACCACACCACATGAAATAGACCCTCCATGGTAGGGCCTGACACATGCAATGTACAGTAAGGATCTAAAGTGAGGCAGAGCTACCTCTGTTAAGGGAATGGTGATACAGCATTCCCTGACCTTCAGGGAAGCTGAACCTTTCATCCTAAAGAACTTTTAAAGCAGTAGACTGTGGATGTGTATTTGTCTGTGCAATATGAACTCTATTATACATGCAGTTGATCCTCTATTGTCCATGTCCTCAGCAATAAGCTGTCTGATAGAGATCAAGCCTGGAGAAAGCTGTGTGCCTGTAAAAGACAAAGCTATAACGGAAGCTGTTTGACAACTTTAACTGCAGGGGCAATGACTTGAGAGTCTTGCATCTGGAAGTCAGTGTAGAGTTCTCAATGACCTCCATGAGGCTGCCATTTGCTCCATGGTCAATAAAACTCCTGATCCGGAGTGAAACGTCACTCATTGCATAGGACAAAGCTATTAAGATTCTGGTAGAATATGCAAGTGTTATTCCCAAAAGACAGGGATGTTTTGATTAAATTCCCCAAGGAAAATGTGTCCTTTCCATAGGCAATGTGGTGTAATGAAAATGTTCTGTATCTATTTTAGTCTTAAGAACATCTTCTCCTTCCATAGGATTCTTATTTGCTAGTAAATTCATAGGGAGAATATAAAGAACTGCAAATTTTACTTCATCTTGAAATTAATCCACTGCTTATTTCAGTAAATTCTAACCAGCCAACGTAAGAAAATTGCATGGAGTAGTACCCACTCCTCCTCTGTGTTCATAAAGGGCAGAGAGATGGGGCAAAAGCCAAAAGGACTTAGATCCTCACCTGAGACATCTCCATGGTCTGGAAGAAGCACTGTGGAAACCCCAGCAAGTGTGAGTGATGAACATTACCCAACACGATGGCTTATTTAGTTAGCCAATAGTCTGGTTACAGGGCATTGGTCTCTCCTACCTGTATCTAGCTAACACTGCTTCCAGAGGAATGAGACAGACAAGAAGCACACTGGACAGTCACCTCAATACCTTTTTTTCTTCATGGTGTAGACGTGGAGACTTTGACAGGTAAAAAATATAATACTTCCTAAAGTGCCCTCACTGGCCCCACATCACTTCTGTCCTCCCGGGAGCCTGAGGAGCAGAGAACTGTTCTACAGGGGTCCTGCTTTCCCAGCACAGGATAACACAAAGAATTGTTTTTATCCCTAAATCCCTTTGCTGTTAGTCAATCTATAAGCCATCTGTGCAAAATATGCTTTTTAAAACAGTATCCACGCTCAAATGAATTTTCAAGGACAACCTGTCAGCTGTACATGCAAACTTAGTGAACCCAGAGATTACATGCAAGTATTCTTCTGAGCAGTGACAGGGCCTAAGCTCGGACCCTTTTAGAAATTTGTTTCTAGTGTTTACCAGACTGGACTTCTTGATTTAATATTTTCATCAGTACAGAAAGATTTATGTCTTTGGTCCCCGACCATTACAAAAGCATTTCTAATTAATGATCAAGATATTTAAAAGAACATCAACTTATACTGAAAGCCCTTTATCTGAGGTTATATTATATTCTCTATATCTTTACAGAATTTTGAGGGTCTATATGTTTATCAAGGACACTTTTATTAGACACCTAGGATTTTAGGGAACCATGATATGCATGATATAAGGACTTTTGCTAAGGTATTGCAAGTTGCTTTTGGAATAGGATCAAAACATAGCTCAAAGCTCCCCACCTCCTTACTTACAGAGCTCCTGTTATTGTATTTAGGTTTGGATAAACTTTCCTCTGGAAGGTGATTGCTCACAGCAGTTAATTTTAAACTTGCAGGCTTAGATCTGGCTCTATGTGTGTGAACAGGCTGTCATCATACATTCCAGGTTACTCTCAGAAACGAACATGTCTTTCCTCAGCATTTCTCAGTGCTGGGGTGTCAGACATTCCTTCTGCTCTGCATTAATCCAATTACTAAACACCTGCAGACATGTAATAACAGTTTTTGTGCCAAGTCCCTTAGAAATGGTTTTATAGGAGAATGTAATCTGCTGTCCTGCTATCAGGAGTCACATTACACACCTGCCAAGTCCTGAGCTGAAAAATAACAATCAACATTCTAATTCACTGCAAGAATGTTTGGGGGCACATTAAAGAAGTAAAATGACATTCTTCCTAATTTTACTGCCATGGAGTCCATTAAACATTTTGAACTTGTAGTTAATTTTATTAAAAGCCAATTTCAGTACTAAAATATTTACAGTACTGCATGATAAAAAAGGGCTTCTTGTGGCAACTTAAGCAAGTTCCAAAAGATCCATTAAAGAGAGAACTGCTTCAAGCACATCTATAGTGTCATTCCAAATCTGTTCTAAGGGATTTATCTGATAATCACCAAAATTCACTTTAAAGTGGAATTTTAAACTATGAAATAATTTGTTTTTCTTGTGCCTTTTTTATACTTTTCCCCAAAGATGTCCTTTTTCTCCTCTGTTTTTAAAATGATTGTGCTCCTCAGAGCTGAAACAAAACTTATTTCCTGAAGGGACAACTTTTCAAGGAGCAAGTGTTAGTTAGGTGCCAAAGAATAACACAATAGAATAGAACAAATTTAGGAGTGTGAGTCAACTGCTGACTGCACCACAAGTTTTTGTACAGCCTTGGGTAAGTCATTTCATCCTTTTGTGGCACTGCTTTATTTGTAATATGCACATTGATGAATCATAGAAATGTCAGTGTGAAGAGTAAAAAAAAAAAAAACATTCCTAGAAAGCCTCTTTGCCAGTCCAAGTTTGTTACAGGAAAGACAAGTGTGGTCCTTTACTAAGCTCAGCAGCTCATCTTTTCATCTGTAAGACTATTTATATACACCCAAATGTCATCTTATTCCATCATGGTCCATTAGCTTCAATTACAAGTGCAGGACCACAAACAGTGAAAAATTATTTAAAGAAATACAACAATACCAAGCATGAATTTGAAAGAAATTCTCTATAACAATCCATAAAGTTGTTATCCCTGTTTACCTTGGCAAGGAATATGCAGCAGTGATAACATGTGCTCTGTTCAGAAAGAGAAATTGGATTTGACCAGAGTCACCTGCAGTTTATAGCACCGCAGTCACTGCTGAGGCTATACATAATGTCCTAAGGGGTCTTTTGCACAGCTGTAGACAAGACAGCAAGAGACCGCTAGCCAACAAAGAGCATTCTGAGGCTATGGCCCCATGTACTAACCTCTTCCAACTAACTTTACTTTCCCCCATCCCATATGTAACCTTCAGCCCCCCACTTGAAGCAGGCAGTCTGACGGTAATAATAGTAGTCACAAGAAAAGGTAACCTCTGTCATACTAATAATTTTTGAAAACTTAAATGCCCAGGACATGATTTTAATTAAAATGCACACTGTCTGGCTTGTCTGTTTCCAGTAGAAGGTTTCTCTTGCAGAAAGACGGTGATCCCTTATACCTACTTGCTCTCCCACACTTAGAGGTCAGTTTCGTCATTACACAGACTGATTTGTAGAGAGCACATATAGTGGTATATAAACATGGCAATGAATCTGTTTTGCTGTAAGCTTGGTTTTGCCCAATAACCTTTGCATGAACAGTATCTTGTAATGATCAAAACAAAGGAGATTTTTTTCCTTTATCAGCTCCTGCCAGTGTTACAGTTTTGCACAGTCTCCTGTATAGCTTCCAGTAAGAAGAACAAGTTTGGACTGATTATCTGACAAATTTGTTTTTACAGTTCACACATGAATAATACATAGGGATGGTGAAGTGTGGATTTACAAGAGGAAGGACTAACCTCTTTCCTCAGTGTGTACCATACAGAGGAGCATGTAGCTAGTTTTAGCTCTACAGTTGTATACATCTGTCTCCACCCATCACAGTGTACCTGGTTTTAACATTAGCTATTTCTTCCGTAAGATCTTCTTGGGGTTTTATGTAGCATCTTGCAGATTTGTTTTGTTTTGTTTTACAAAAGAGAATCCAGGTTCTCGTGTCCTTTTTTGGGGAGTGGGAAGGGGGTGGTCACTAAGATCTTTATTTGTCCATGAGCAAAGCTGAGAGAAAAACTGAAGTCTTTGAAATCAACCTTAAGAAGTTTAAAGCAGTACTGCAGAAGTTAGAAAATTCATGCTATTTTTTCCTATACATTAAAAAAACTTGTATTTTACCTTTCACAAAAATGTGCAATAAATTCTCTCCCAAGGCAGTGCAGCTAAAGTACTCATAAATTCGAAGAGCCCCAGAGTGAAAACTGAATATCACAATCTACCATACCAGGATCGTCTCCAAAATAAAGGACTTGGTGCCAAGTTCTTTGCCTTGGCCCTGCTGTACCCTCTGCTGTTGTCCCACTACAGGGATTGCTATTCACTTCACTGTGTCACTGCAACATCACCAGCTCCTCTGCACATACAGAAGCTCTATTTGCAGAGAAACTACAAAATACTGCTGTACGTGTTCCAAATATTATGCATTTAAAATAGTCTAAATATTGCATTTGCATGAGTAACGCCTATATTATGGACTCTCAGGGACCTATATAACGTGCCTTTTCTGTTTTTTGTTTCCCAGAAGCAAGCTCGATGCCCAGTCTTCTTTCCACAGAAGTCAATGAGGGTCTTGATACTTATTCTAAGAGGTGTAAGGTCAGTCCCACTGGGGGTCCTATACTCTCTAAAAATGACACAACTTTTTGGACAGAGGAAGGCCCAAAAGACTCCATATGTTTCTCTCATGGTGGGTTGACTTATTTGAGGGGAAGGTCAGCCCATTGTGCAAAGGGCCAGGGAGTGAACAACACATTTGCTGCATGCCTGGGAGAGGAAGCTTGAAGCTGGGAAGAGGGTCTGGCTTTTTAACTCCCATTGGGCCTAGCATCCTTCAGGAGCTACTCCAGCTCAGAGTCAGTGTTTTCAGCTTTATCTCTTTTTAAAGAGAAAAAAGAAATCTCTACCTTTTGAAGGCTTAAAATGCAGACCCTGATTATGAATCAAAACAAGAGTCTTCTATTCCATACCGACACTGTACTTGAGAAGACAACGACAGATGTGAGCTGGAAAATGGACCTCAGCCTTCTCCATCTGTCTTCAACACCACCACATGAAATGGTCATTCATAAAAGGTAGTTCAAGGATCTTTGTTCCTAGATTCTTTTTTTGCATGTGTGAATCAGCAGATATATTGGAGGACATGAACTTTATACCAATGGACTCCTTTCCCCTAGGAAACAGTTCTCTTTCTGTGATGGTCGATCAAAGCTTTCCCTCTGGGTAGAGAATAACTTCCACAGCTGTGCAGTCCAAATGACACAGATGCTTCTCTAGGCTTTATAATTTCTGACAGAAAATTAGATGCTATTATCATGCATTGGAGAGAAAATATATAGAAAAAAAATCAGTTTATTGTCAGTGCTAGATTGGTTTCTTTTCTTGTGTGTCATTTGACTTTTTAAAAATTGTGTATTAGTTGTAAGATCAAGACTAAAATGAGCATAAGATATACTTTTCATATTTCAACAGACAAAAAGTGGTAGTTTAATATTTCACACGGAAAAAAGAAAATCAGTATTTTGTTTACCTGTAGGTTTTTTTCCTTTGCTTGGAACTGGGCTTAAGCAGGAGGAAGCACATTTAAAGCTACTGCCTGCACTTACTAGCATGAGACTAAATCAGATAGGACAAAGACCACCAGATAATCATACTGTAAGAGACATGGATTGCCAAATAAAGTTATTATTTATTTGCAGCAATGTCCAGGTGCCAGAGTTATCATCTGCTGGAAGGAATACATATTATGTGCTGAAGGAACTGAACAGACAGAGTACTGGAAAGCTGGTTAAAAAAGAACCAGCCACAACAACAACAACAACAACAACAACAAAAAACCCATGCACATGTGCAGGGACACCTTCTAGTAGAGAATCATTACCCAGAGTCTAAGAACTGGGTCAGAAAAATATGATGTGCATGACATTTTGGAGAGTGTTGATAAAGCTTTACTTTGTTGTGACAGGATCAATCTCTCTAGACACATCTACAGGGAGAGGAACAAGGTGGGCTTCCCCAGGGAGCCTTTGGAAGTGACTATATTAGGCTAAGCTTTGTCAATATGCCTTTTCAATGTAAAATACATGCCATATCTGGATTACCTATCCTCATTTTCAGACCAACCCTAGCCATAAATCTGAATGCAATTCGCAACGCATGTCTTGTCTCAGTACCTCCCTCTTGGCTTGAGCCCAGGGGCTCCATGCTGAGCAGTTGGTTAAGTGCTTTGCTGGAGCAGAGCCACGTTGCTTTGCACCTTACCAGATGCAGCCCCAGATGGGTATGTGTGCATCTGTACACACAGGAATATCTCTGAGGTCATCAAGGAGTTAAAATCAGACAGTATACCTACCACAGCCCTTTGAGCTGTGATCCTATCAAATTTTACAAGCTAAACAGGAACAAGCTGGGTCACATAGGAATCAGAGACATATAAGGATCCCTCGAGGCTGCAGGGAGTGATTTTAATAATGCAAGAGGTGGCACTTTTTCTCAGTGCACTAATACCTAACCACAAATCAGATTCCCCAACCAGCTGTGATCAGAAAAGAACCCACAAACTCTTAGGGAATGGGAAAGAAAGAAGGGAAATATGTTAATTTTAAAGTCTTGGCAGGATTCTGTTATAGCTAACTGCTACATCTAGCCAAAAACAGTAAAGATTTGCTACCAAAGGTTAAAAATCAATGAATGCTGTCCATTTTCTCAAATAAAAGAAAACAAGGATGCTTTCAAATTTCCCTAAGACCTTTCCGCAAATTATGATGCTTCTAATAAAAAAAAAATCATAAAATCTACACTGTTCTTATGTATTCATATACAAGACAGTAATCTCAACTCTAGTGATAGTCCTAAATTTCCAAATCATTTCAAAGAAATAAACAGTATCCTCACCTTTTAGCCCCAAAGAGTACACATAATTCTGTTGGGATCTTTTCAATTACTGATGGTGTTTGGTTTTGTTGTGTTTTGACTTTTTAATTCAGAAGTTGAGCAATTCCAATGCACAGAAGTAGAAGTCTCCCACATAATTATCAGGCCGCAAGGTGTTTTGGGATACCATCAACTGAAAAAACACTTAAGTATAGTGCCATACAGTTATACAATATAATGCAACACTCTACAATACAATAGAATACAATGCAATAAAATACAATGCAACACAGTTCAACCATAAATTTGATCAGAATTTATTCAGCCACAAGAGACACAATATTTCAAACCATTTATATTTATTTTTTAGGTAAGTGAACCAGCAAGACAAGCAAGACAGGCAGGGTCAAGCAGCCAGGTCCAAGGCTCAGACCTCGAGGTTTGCTGCTCAGTGCTGACTGTTGGGTGCTTTTCTTGGCACAGGAGGGTGGTGGGTTTCCCACCCCAGGCCTTTACCACCAGCAGTATTCTGAACACCCAAGCAAAAACATGCTCCCTAAAACCTCCACCCAAATCTGACTGTCCAAGAAAACATATCTCTTAGAAGAGCTCTTCAGGGGAAACTGCAGCAAGGAGGCAACTTTGATGTTTTTCCTAACAATCACTTCTCAAACAGCCTCCGTCCAGAGGCAAGCGAGAGCAGAGCAGTGTTGCTGTTGCACATCGTATCTACCAGCGCCATCTGGTGATACCTACCACCTCACTCTTCCCTGCCTGACCACCCTGATGAGAGTTCCTAGGCTGTTTTTCTCCATCAACATGGCAGAACTGGGAACAGACTTTACTAAGTTCTCTTTCTATAGTGCACCTAAATGAATGAAGGTGGTTGGCTGCTGGATCTGCTATGTTTTTCGTACCATTTCTTGCAATCTTTTTCAGCTGGACACAGTGTTTTACCTCTAAACAAGCAAAAGGAATAACATTAATTCCACAGACAAGACCGTGATAAATTAACAGCAATTTACCTTTACTCTGGTTGCAGAAAAAGAACAGCAAATTGCTGTCCAGTTCACTCTATAACATGGAAAGAAAAGAAGAAGCCCAAAACCAGATTTACAGTCAACTGTCAGGAAGCAGATGAGAAGGCCAAACACATTGTTATCCTGGGACTAGATCTTGCACCCGCTGCCAAAGGAAAGCATTCAGCCACTGATGTCAGCAGGAGCTGCTTGTATTCAGTAACTGCCTCCATGATCACTTGATGTTTGCCACAAAGTGCAACAGATGGAAATAGGCATGTACATCCATGTCACTCTACTGGAAAAAAAAAAGCAAGATCTGACCTTGCAGAAGAATTGTGTGATGAAGAGAATGAGGATTATATTACAATAACAGTAAGAGTTGGATTTCGTATAATCATCAGTTCATAAGTTCATGGCTTGAAACAAGGCTGTTCAGTGTATCCCCGATACAGCTCCAAAATGAGCACTAAAGAATGGGCAGGATCTTTAAACTTTGCATTTTTCTCTCTCCATTAATAAAGATTGGTATGTGGAATACAGATCTGGGAGGAAAACAATCACAAAAACACAACTGCAAAAGCAGTTTCCTAAAAGCACTTATCCACCTGGTACACATATAACAAAATTCAAGTTCAGTGGAGTGAATGCATTTTAAAACTGTCTATCTATCTGTGCATTCATATGTATTATAAGCTGTCTTAGATACACAAAGGAAAAGAGATGGGTCCAGGGGACCGAGTCTTGCTACTTGCTACAAAATCAAGAAATATTGTGGAAAAGAAACTAATCCCCTTTAATTAATCCAAGAAGCAATAACAGTAGTCATATTTATCCATGAGGTTTCATTATAGAAACAAACACTAGAACCAGAACCACTCACTGGGTTAGTTGATGTGTTGCCTAAATAAGTCCAGTCAGGTCTTCGAGCATTTCAGTGCTCTGACTGTCAATGAGTAATATAAAGTCAAGCAACTCTGACAAAATATGTGAAGGGAGTTGCAAAGTATGGGTCTCTCATGAAGGTGTAAGCTCATCCAGTTCACTTAAAATAAGTTCTGAACTTCTGTCTAAATGTTCTGGGCCTAGTAAACTAGACATCTTGGGTTAAGGTCTCATTCTTACCCCAGACTCTCCTGGGAACTCAGGCACTTCCATTAGGAGGCCTGGCCTGACCATCTTGTGTTTAGGAGTAGGGTAGCTGACAGTTAAGAAAATCATGACACAGTGTCTCCAAAGAGGTAAACCACTATTTTATTGCACAAGCAGTGGTTTGTTTCCTTGTCCCTCTGTATGCAAACACACCTCCTTGCAGATCCTGTGGCAACTGAAGCATAGTTGCATGACTATGGAGCATGTGTGGTGGAGGTAGATGCTACTGCATACTGCCTTGCCTTTTCAAAGATCTTTTGAGATCTCAAGGAAGAACGAGATGACAGAGGCAAAGTCTTGATTTCATTCTTTTGGCTTTGATGGAGTCAGTTCTACTGGAATGAAGCACATTTTGCACTCTAAAATGTGTACAGCTGACCTGTAGAAAATCAAAGATTCCAATTGGTTCCCAGTCTAAGCTCTGATATTGGTGCTGCTCCAGCCCTGGTTTTTACCTGCATTCTAGAGAGTGTAGGAGGACTTCTGGCTGCCCTTCTCAATAAAACGCAAATAAAAATTAGATTATTTTCTCTTGTTCATTTTAGCAAGAGCCCATCCTAATAAATGTATATTTGTATAACATTTTTATTCCCAGTATTTATTCCAATGGTTTTTTTAACCTACCTTAACACTGACCTTGTGTCTTTCTCTAGTTTGTTATTTTATTATGTTTAAAATACATGGTTTGTCTTCTCCCAGGCTGTTTCTTATCAATGAACCAGTTTAGTTGGAAGAGAGAGAGTGGTAATCATTGAAGAAAATCATTGAGATGTTTGAGGTTCACAAACACCCACTACTGCCCTTCTAACTAATTTGTATGGGGCATCCTGCATTACACCCTCCACATGAGTAAAGTCCACCTTATGGCTACTAAACTAGCAGAGGGTGAAATAGTCTAATTTTGACTAGGAAAACAGTTGTCAACAATGCTGAGTGTGTCAGTCCCAGTAGTACAGTTCTACCAATGTGTTACAGCTTCGTTTTTATTGCCTCTTCAGAAGACAATCTCTCCATTTACAAACATTCTCCCTCTACAATTCTTTCTTTTTTTTTTAATTTCACTCCAATCTTTCAGTGAATTATTTTCCACTGGAATTTTTTTTTCCTTTTTTACTTTTTTCTTTTTTTTCTTTTTTAACAAAAACTGTGGTTGAATTATCTAAGGAAGGTCATTTCAGGACCGTGAAAAAAGTGAAGCCTGTTTTTTCATGGTTGTCTGACCTTTTTAGGTGAAAGACACCAGTGTTGCAGCGTGAGTTCACTTTTGATGGATGTTCAAGAATCTACATGGGAGAGAGATGTTGTGAATATTCCAAAGTCAGAAAAAAAAGCATTAAATATCACACAGTCCTGAAATGAGAGAATTCTGCATTCTCCAGTATCTAATAATGACCATATCTCAAATGAAGCTGTTGTTTAGTGAAAGTTGAGTTTGCACCGCATCCTTTCTTTCAGCAGCATTAATAAGGTTCCTTTCCTTTGCTCATATGTCTATTTTCACAGTGCATGCTGGAACATCATGTCTGAAAGATACATAAAATGTGGTTGAAGCCAGTCAGAAAAATCAAAAAAGTTATCAGGAGGGATGGTCACCTATGCACATAGGCAGTTAGTCTTAGGTTTAGACAACCCTAAAGGAGTTGCCTAAGTTGCCTAGGTTGTCCCTGGAGTAAGGTGGGAGACCCCAAGACTTGCAAGGGAAAGCCAGCATGCGTAAACTTGTTACTTTCCTATCTCACTCCCCTGACTAAACAGGGAATTGAAGATTTTGGCTTTTTCCCATGTGTTTGTATTTTTTCCTTACTATTCAATGCAATTGCTTATAAAATTCATTCCCTTTCTGCCTCCAGTGATTTCTAATTAGTTCTAGTTCTGAGTACACTAACTTCGGTTTATGAGAAGTCAGACAGAATTTAGACTGTACTGGCCTGGATCATTGTGTGAGAAGAGAGAGGCATTGTATCCAAGCAGCAGACATCTCTGGCATTGCCTGAGCAGTAAAATTTGCAAAGTGCCTGTGGGAGATTTTCAGCTAACAGGAGAGGTGCCTACTACTTTTAGATGTCTGAGTCTTAGATAGGAGGTTAATACATTAGATTCTAACATCGAATCATAGAATCATAGAATGGTTTGGGTTGAAAGGGACCAGGTCTACATTAGAGAACATCAGCATGGCTCACAGTATGAGAACTAGCAGGCTGCTCAATACAGCTAAACATCTAGTACCAGATTTCCCTTCACATGCTAAATGAGTTCATTTCACGAAAGAATAAAAATGGAAGAGGCCCAACAGGAGAACTTACGATGCAACCTAAGCATTTTGGCTTAAGACTTTTAAGAATGCAGAGAGATTATCATTTTGTGACTCCCAGATTTCTGTTGCACATTTGTGCTTAGGTAATCTCATTCCAGATGTACATCTTTTGTTTAAAATGGCTTATGGCTTTTTGATTCACAGAAGGATATGATTGAAGAGAGTGAGCAAAGCTGGAAAAACCTTACAAATTCAAGGGCTGAGATCTTTCTTTTCAGTTGCCAGGGCAGAGATTTCCATTCTTGTTTGCACAATAATCTTTCTGGAACAGCAGAAGGTGTTTTCAATGAATGAACCACCTGCGCAATGCTACACGAAACAGAAGAAAGATCACTTTCAGCATCAGTTATTTGTATGAGTGGGGGGGGAAAGAAGGAAAAGAAATACTGTTTACCTCAGGTAATTGGCTGACTTTCCGTAAATCACTTGGGAATACTGAATAGGGATATGCTACATCAGTTCTTCTGACTTTTGCACATAATGTCAGTGAGTGTGTTCAGTTAGATGTTCTGTGACAAAATGTTAGATTCAGTCTTCAGGAAATCACATTGTTCCTACCAATGAAAACTCCTGTGATTAAATGCTCTTGTTCCTGCATTTTGCCTGGTCATTTTTAAGGTATAGCAAAAACACATTCCCAGTGCCTAGAGTCATAACATGACTGCTCCCTTATTCTGTTGCTTCCTTTCTCATCTTCTCTTTCTCTCCTCTTTCCTTCCAATGCCAGTAAAAAATAATCTTAATCTTCTCATGATTATTTTAGATGTATGAGCAAGCAGGCAAGTCATCAACAGATCTCTGTATAATGGGGAAGAAGTCAATAGGAATAATTCATGTTAGAATAACACAAAATGAAACCTTTTCAGGAATCTGGTAAAGAAGCTGGTTTGAAAAACTTTAACTAATGATTGTTTCTTAAAAATCCATTTTAAGAATAAAAAGTTGGAACTTCTATATTGAAAACCCACAGAAATCTAAAATAAGTGTGCAACCCTTTTCATACCTCAAAATGGGTACAAAATAAAACCTCAATTTTGCAAGTCAGACACTAGTTTTATGTGTTTACTCCTGTGTCTCCTGACCTTAGTGTTTTACCTGTGGCTTATCTACAGAGACATGTGGGTTTTTGTCCTTCCTAAAACTTAGTGAAACCCTGAGCCTCCCAAAGTCAAAACAGAGAGCTTTGTTGACTTTAGTACATCTAGAAGCTTATGCTGACTTTTTAAAACTTCAGAAAATAAGTCTTGCTATTGTAACTTCACCCTTTTTCTTCTGAAATGGATCATGTATAAAGCACTTACTATTGCTGTGCTGGGTGAAAAAGTTGAACATTCCTGTCTTACTTTCCCTCCCTTTTTAGGCATGTGAATCAGTACATTTAAGAGTGCAAGCAGTGCTATCATTTCAAAGCAGTAGTTGGTGCAATGAAGGGATTTTCAGTGAAGCACTCAGGTAGTGAGCTCCAGTTATTGTTACTACTGCTACACATTCGTCTGAGGGCCAGCACTTGTGCTAGGGAAATCAATGGAGGAGGAAAGAAACGTAGTGTGTGTCCCCAAACAGTATGTGAGTATGTTCCTCTGAGTGCTAAGTACGTCAGAGCAGAAAACAGGGAGGGAGTGGAACAGAAAGCCCATCTCATACGTAACAGGAGGGCTGCATTTGACTTCGTTGTAGTTACTTCTGATTTACTCAAGTGTCAGTTAGAGAAGGACCACAACCCATGTTTTAAAATGTTTTTATATGTTCCTCTGAGTACAAAACTTGGAGAACTTTGTGAAAACAAGCTACTGTTGCTGGTTTGCCAGGTAGGCAACCTCTCTGAGCTCTGGTTGAGAGCTGGTCCAAATAAAATGTTTCTCACAGCTATGACTGCATTGCACTAATTCAACTAGAATCAACAATTACATCAGAAAAAATGTGTTTATTTTGGTTCTGGGCCACAGAGACTGGGCTCAAATGTGATGTAGAACATATGCCTGTTGTTGCTTACAGGGACAAATAATTTTACAGGTGGACTTCAACATTCCTTCCTTTTGCTAAGTATACTCGTCCTGGCAAAGGGCCTGGAATGAATGTTTGTTATTTATGGAATTATACCTAAACTTACTTATTTAAATAGCCAGTGTAAACAGTAATTCTGAGGTTAGAAGTGATCAGAATAAGATTTTATTTCTCTCTTTGTTTACAGGTACATGACCATGATCTTCTCATTAAAGCTGCATCTGTTTATACCAACAAGGACTGAGATCCTCAGCTTCTCGGTAATTTTGCTTACATTGGTGTAAATCAGAAGTAACCAAAGTGAGTAGAATTACACTCATACAAAATTAGCAGACATTAAAATCAGTCTTGTTCTTTGTTAGTGAACTCATCAAAGCACTGATCCAGACAGCCAAAAGTGAAGGAAAAGCACTCTGTTTAGCCAGACTGTTGGTTCAGATGTCACACAATATCATTTCAGTCTAGAATTTTCATCTCTATTGCCAAGGAAATTAAACAGAAACATTACATGATTTTTACTTACTTAAGTTTAGCCATCTTGTTCCAGTATGAAGGTAGAGAAATTATAAATTGGATTTTCATTTAAAAATGCCTGGTTTAAACTATCTGAGAGTACAGGTCCTCGGTTTGTTGGTAAACTTTCTGTCATTAACAGAGGTGAATATAAAAAATCTGTATGGGATTAACTTTACTGAGTAAACATAAACCACTTAGGGGATACATCTGAATAAGGTACAACATGTACTTAAGCCGTTGTAATACAGCAAATTTTATTCACATGAAATAACAAACCACTGGATTTTTTAAGTTGTAACTTAAAAATGAAATCAATGACTTAACAGTGAGTAAAACTGAATCTGAACTTCTGCCCACGATCATCCAACCTTGAGACTTCNCTCTGAACTTTTATCTAGAGCCCTAAATTCAAGCCATAATCTTTCGTGAAGTTCCAGAATTAGGAGAAAAGAAGCTGACAGTAGAATTTCGGAGATACTTCAAGAGTAGCTGCTTGTACCTTTCTTTCTATCCAATCTGACATCTTGTAAGAATGTTCTCATGAAATGCAAAGGCATTTAAGTAACTCACGTGAGCCTTCATGCTTTTGAGGTTCACCTATTTCTCCCACATTTGTAGATTCCTTCCATTTACTTCACTAACCATGTGCAATACGATCTTAACGAAGTGACTTGTGTAATGAAGGTAGATAGGAGAAAGTCATTAAAGTCCCCAAAGTGAATTTTTTAATACTTACCCTTCTGTCCAGAACAAATTCAAACTTAGGTCATAACACTGCGTCTTATTCCCCAAGCAGTTGCGTTCCCGTATAGCATTCTTTTAAAATTCCATCCAGAAACTGCTGTGCAGTGTTTCAGTGTTTGCTGAAACTCATGTAACAGTCGTTGAGGGTTTTACTGATCTAATTTCTAACTAACATAATAGGAATATGAATTTACTACAGATTTTAAATTCTATAATTCCTGGATCCAAAATTTTGAGATGGATAAGAATTTAATTTCCAGAGAAAGAGCTAAATGTCCAAGGAGAACAAAAAAGTCTTCTTTGCTGTGAAAATCAGAGCTGTGCAGTCTCCAGATGTGGAGTAAAATAAGCCCTAACATGAAGGGACACTTCTGAGAATGTTGTTCTTCCTGAGGGAAAGTGAACTGAGATCCTCAGTGCAAAGCAGCAGAGAAATCTAATGTTTTCCTAATTTATATGGCACCTAAACTGCTCCTTTTTACATTGTGTGAGCCGCAAAATGGCTGAAGTGTTACTGAAAATGTCTTCATTTTACACACTGTGGATAAAGTTATACTAAATTAAGTTTGTGTGTTTTCATTAACCCTTGAACTGCTGCTGAGCAATGCATGTGTTTGAACAAGAGTTGAAAAGCTATTAATATATTTGCTTAAATACTTTACTACAGTCTAAGGATTGAGCTCCAAAGCCTCTGGGATTTGGAGACACACAGGAAAGTTAACTGAAAGAAGTCTGGGAGAGGCGAGCAAGCTCAAGCACACTCCCGCAAAATCTTCCACTCCCTTATCAGGTTTAATAAACTTGCCTCCAACTTTCTGCTCTTGAAATGCAAAGGACACATGCAAAGAATTCACAGCTATGTAGGCTGTGTTCAGTGTCATCTTTGCCATATAAAAGTGGAGTTAGTTAAATGTCTAAACTGCTTTGGGCTTATTTGTAATTGATTTACTCCAGTTTTACACTTTCAGAGTCAACTGCTTTCTGTAGCATTATGCTTCACAAAAAGCAAGTCACTCTCAGATTATATTAAAAATTACACAGACAGGGAATGGGAACTATAATATTACCTCTGATTTCTTTTACTCCAGTGACATACTTTTCCTCCTTGCTTTTGCATTTCGTACATTTTATCTAAGATTTATCTCATGCCAAGCAGTACAACAGTTCTCAGAGAACTGCCTGTACCCCAGTTCACCTAATTCTCCCTTCTCCTATGCCCTGAAGTCCTTAATCACCAGCAAGCAGATATCAGAGTCCCACTTGCTCTCTCTTTCTGCTCAATAAGTATTTTATTCTTTTGGCCTGACAGAACATCTCCAGCAAGGGGGACAGAGCCTGTTCTTATTCTTTTCCTATGAGCAAGGTTAGGATACTTCTGGAGAAGGTGGCAGATGACATTCCAGAATCCCACAGGGTGAAGGGGAACCCAGCCTTCCCTCTGCCAGGGTGACACAGTCATGATTGCATACATGATGGGAGCCCTTGCCTGGGGTTTTGAAAGAAAAAAGCCATAGAGACATTTTGTCAAGATCTTTCACTTGCTGGAGCATGATCTCCGAGAGGCCTTCATCACTGCATGTCCCAAAGGATTTAAGAGGAGAAACACCTTGCTTTTAGAGCTTACTTGAGTCCAAGCACAAACTAGGTGATGAACCTCTCATTACGGTCAAAACNTCAATGCCTCAGCCAGACTCCTTTCCCAGATCTCTTTATGGTTGGTAGAGTCTTATCTAACCTAGCTCAGACATTTCCTTCAAGATGAGATGACTCTCACCCTAGAAGTGACTATTTCCCTCCATGGACAAAAAAGGGAGTGTCAGAAGTGAGCTCAGATACAGACTTCTGCAGTGCAAATGACTGGATTTAGTCAGATGAACCTCACCACTGTGCCAAGGGAATATTCATTCCAACAGCACTGCACCTGGGGGCTACATGCTGTCTGCTTTTTGAATCCTATTTGCGTGTAAGACTTGGGTGTTTAATCCTTTGTGGGACATAAAACTTACTTCCACTAAAGTCAGAGAGTCTTAAGCACCTTTGAAAATATTAACTTTCTTTTGTTATGGTAGGAGTCACCAGGTGGTCATGTTAAATATAATCTTACACATTCCTTTTCTGAGTCTATAGGGAATACGTGCACTTTCCAGGAATGCTGTACTGTTAGTTTTTTGTGATTCAGGTTTATGGGGGAGCTTTTGTAAACAACCAGAAAGTTCAACCTATCTTATGCACTTTGATTAGATTCAATTCTTGGTGAGAATTATTTCCTGAGAAGTGGAAAGTGGCTTTTGGGTTAAGACTTCTAAATAAGGTTTTGCCTGCATGTAGTCTATGACCACCTATGTTCAGTGACTGTTGTACACAGTATAAATAAATCATTCTAAGATATTCTATATCACTGATTTGTCCCCAGATAGGACGCTGGGTTGCAAACCTTCCAAATCCATCATAGACAGGCAATAGTGTTGTATTTCGGGGTCTATCCTTCCTTCCCCAAATGTGCACAACTGCCATTAATTTTCATTGAAATCACTTGAATCACTTGAACTCAAATACAAAATAGATGTTACTTTGGGATGCAGTAATTTAATATATGAGAACCTTCTGAGTCTTAGAATTAATCTGAGTTGTGG
>VZTO01017870.1:0-29815 GCA_013400615.1 Syrrhaptes paradoxus
GCGTTCGGCTCGTGGTGCCTGTGCCCGCCTGGGGCAGCCTGGGCGAAGGGGCAGCCCCCCAGAGCAGTGTGTTTCCATCACACGCTGCTCTTCTAACACCTTGCTGTAAGCACAGGCCATTCCTTTTATTCTGTCTACCAAAATGCTCCCTGGAAATGGGCAGCATAGTAAAGAGGAGAGGCGTTAATACCACACAGAAGCCTTACCTTACACCTCTTTTTCCTATTGTTTTGTAACCATCATATAAATAAAGGCATTTTTCCTTCCACAGCCATCCACACCTTTTACTTTACATTGCAATGGGCTTAGAAACGACTTGGGGGAACTTTTTCCATTGCAGTTAATTATAAAAAAATAAATTGTGGTCCCACAAAGTACCTACTGATCTGACCCAGCTGCTTTTATGAGTACTGAATATCATAGAAATCCATCTGATTCCACTAAGAAATGTCAAATGCTTAGGACACTTTCAAATAAAGCACTTGAACTGTATCCTGACCTACAGAAANCCAAATAAAGCACTCTTTAGATTCCCTGCTCTGATCATATAGTTTGGGAAAGTTTGTATTTCACTGAGTTCCTAATTAAGTATCAAACTGGCACTGAAAGACTTTTTTTTTTTAATCTAGAACTGTATCCTGACCTACAGAAATGGGGAAACGTTGTTTAGATGCTCAACAGGATTTTGTAGTGCTGTAAGGTAACTCCTGGGAAGAGTTAGATCGATGTGGTGGCTAGAAATGGTTCAACACATAGCAGTGAAAATCTCGGAGGACTTTTCCCCCTTAAAACTCCGTCATTTAAAAGATTGCTTGGGCCCTCGTAGGCAGAAGGTGGAACGAGCCTCAGGAGTTTCCAGCAGCAGCCAAGTGCCGCAGCGCGGCGTGTCCTCGTCCCCCGGGCGCGGCAGAGACACAGCGGCGCCAGCAGGGGGAGCTCTGCCCCCGGGAAGCCTCCCCGCGCGTGCAGTGCGCTGTCAGGGCCTGTCCGCCGGGTGCGGCTCTGAGCGCTCAGCGGCCCCGCGGCGCTGTGAGGGGCAGCGCTGCCCGTGCGGGATGTGCGCGGAGGGGCGCGGGCCCGCCCCGGGGGGATTGCAGGGCGCTGGGGAGGGCTCCCGGGCGGGGGCACGGGGCTGCGCAGGCGGGTCTGCCCTTCCCCCGAGCAGCCGTAGGTCTCACGAGAGGCTTTGGTTACCTGCGGCGGATGTTTCCAGCGCGGACCCCGCGGCCCCGTCCCAGCCGTGGGGGAGCCGCGGGCACCGGTGGGTTCCTGAGGTCTGGGAGACACGGCACCATATCCAGCCCGGGCCCCGGGAAGGGTGCTGGTCCCTGTCACTTGCAGCCCCGCGACGTGTCCTCTAGGAGAACTGGAGGTCGGAGAGGAGGAGGAGGAGTGTCAGTCACTTTGCTTGCCATGTTGGCTCTCTGTGTGGAGCCGCGGGCACCGGTGGGTTCCTGAGGTCTGGGAGACACGGCACCATATCCAGCCCGGGCCCCGGGAAGGGTGCTGGTCCCTGTCACTTGCAGCCCCGCGACATGTCCTCTAGGAGAATTGGAGGTCAGAGAGCTCGGAGGAGGAGTGTCCGTCACTTTGCTGCCATGTTGGCTCTCTGTGTCCAGAGGCCACGCTGACCAAAGGCAGTCAGGACAGCGATCTGACGGCCTCAGCCGCTACTTCTGCGGGAAGCGGATTTCATCTGTGCCTCCCGCCTGCTCGGCTGTGAGGAGATGCCAGGCTGTGAGAGAGGGACAAGCACCCATCACCACTATCTCGACCCCAGCCTGCTGCTCTCCTGCTGGAGCCCTGGCAGCGCTCCCCCTCAGCACAGACCCCAACCCAGGGCAGCTCCCCAGGCTGGGGCAGCACCCCAAGACATGAGCTCCCATTTTAGCCACCTCCCAAATCATCAAATCATGGCCAGGGCTGATGGCCCTTTCTTCTGCCTTTTTTTTATCTGCCATGTATTACCATGGGACCCATGCTTTTGAAGAACTGTGGGCCATGGGCAGGTGGCTCTCTCAGTCGTCAGGATACGTCCTCATGGGCTTGATAGCTGATGTGTTCCCAACTCTTCTGCAGAGGAAACCGAAGCTGGTCTGGCCTGGTAGGGCAAGGAGTTTCTGGAGCAATGTCTCTGATATTTGTTGAAAATGTTACCCAGTAAGCTGAGAACAAAGACAGTCCCAGGACAAGATGTGACAAACATGATATCTGTGCGGAGATTTGCTTTTTGAGATCACAGAGAACACACAGAGCACTTGGCAGTCCAAGTTATGCGTATAAACAGTTATTTGGTAGTAGTTTTTCAGTAATAAATATGATTTTGTGGTCTTTGGCAGCTGATTGGATTAACCTCAGAGACTCAAAGCACAGCTGGGCTTATGCAGCTGCCCTTGGTGGAAGCTGGGATGGGCAGGAATTTGCACTATAAAGGTTTGGCTTTGACCAGACCATCAGGGGATTTCTTCCCAGGAAAAACAACAGATTGGCATTTAGCATCTCCCTGGTAAGACTTTACACCGTTGACAGGAATCAAAAGGCTAATATTACCATGTGAGAGCTCAGAGGTCCAGCGCTGCCCAACCAGCTCTCACCAGGGCTCTGGTCTGCCCAGCGCCAACACATTGCAAGAACTGGCAAGAAACCCCTAAGCTCTGGCTGGGACATCTTGGGAGCCTGAGGATTTACATCACCCTTTAAAAACGTTTGAGTCATGGCAAACATTATATCTATTATTACATATTTTTAATAGAGATTGAAATGATCATTTTTTCTTCTTATTGTAGGAGTACACGTTTTTCTTTGCCTCCTAGTCTAGAGGTTTCGGGTTGCCTGGTTACTCTGACTCAGAAGCTCTGTGAGGTGTCTCTTGATGAAGGAGCAGATACAATTTGGCAATTAGAGAAGCTCGATTTGTCATCTAAATGTAGAAATCCTTGTGAAAAAATAACCATTTGAAGAGCAGTTGTACAGAAAGAGTGAGAAAACCCTCAGAATGTGCACTGGTACTGAATATTGCTATTTTGCTTATTGTAGAGGCATGAAGGTCATTAATAATATATGCAATAATTGGGAATTTTTTGCAGTGTTCAATTAATAGAATTCTGTTCGTAGCATATATGAATTGCAAATGTGATCAGAAAAGCATTTTTGTTGAAGAATTTCCCCACAGACTAGTGCTATAAAAAGCCTCCATGCACCCAGCAATCTATTCATCTTGGGCTGGAGTTAAAGGAACATGAGGTATGCAGGTGAGGGCCACAGTACAGCCATCACAGCAAGCTAAAAAGTATCTTACCTGCTTAAGTAAGCATGTGTGTACATATACATTTATATACACTATGGGTATGGATAACTTGTACAGTTGTTCTTTCAAGTATACATTTGTGCAAAATCTGTGACTGCAGAAATGGTTTTATTTTACAAAGTATCTCCTTTAGGACTAGAGCCATGTTGTTTCAAGAGTTGCTTCACAGATGCCCTTTAGTTGTTTGCATTTTGATGAATGGCAGCAAACCCTTTAAGAACAAGGAGGGGCTTCTAATGGTAGGGAAGGTGGGGAATGTTTGTAGAAAAGTGAAATCTGTAGACTAACGGTTTTGCTTGGAGGTCCAGTGAGCAGAAAGGCTCAGCCAGTGTAAACTCGAAAAGGTCAGAATTTGATTTAATGAACTTAACCTTCATGAAAACAAGCCTGATTCATGTAGGCTATCCCCTTAGGCTTGCATTATTCAACCAGCAACAAATGCAGAACAAACAGAATGATGAAAAAGTCCCATTTTGTAAATCTTGCCATGTTTTTAATCAGTGTAGCCAACTCATTTTGTATAGACTAGGATTAAATTTTGGCTGCCTAATGCTGTATCTAGTAGGGGAAGGTAAATCTATGGCATTATGGTGGTTCCTTTATACTGCTGTGTTATGCCCACGACTGTAACGTACATCACCAAGGTCTTAATCATCATCTGTAACTTCTGCACCAGATGTGCTCTCACGGACTCACTTTGGATACTGCTCAGTCGCAATGGCCGATTGGCTTACACATCCATGCTGCTGCAACTTCCTCCTTCTCCCAGTCTGCTTGTTTCAGCTCTTAAAATGCAATGGCTGTAAGAGAGAAACAGAAAGCAATAGGTGTTTCTCTACTTGTTATTAAAAAACAGGGCAACTCAGAAAGAACATATCTCACCCAGGCTTATTTTCAGTAGTATATAACTGGCTGCAACCATCATTTTAAATGTGAAATGGTGAAGCAGTAGGTAGTCATGTTATAATGAGATTCTTGCCTGAACATTGGCAGAGAAAAATCGTGTCTCACTAATCTCAAAGATTTCTTTTTTTTACCAGAAACAAATAATCAGAATAAATAAATGTTCAGCATAGCAAAAGGTGAGCCTGATGGACACAACAGTCACTACAGGAAAGATATGTAATCTGTTTACTAATTACTATGGAAAAAGTCCAGTACAATGAGATCATTTTCAGCTACACTCCCCCCTCCCCCCAATTTGCATTCAAGTATGAGAAATGAGAAGACTTCAGGAAGATGTAATGCAGCAAAGCTGGGTGAGCAGTGAGGTGGGAGGTGGTCCTGGCAGGAATCATTAGAGATAACGGCAGTCTAAATCAGTACTGCCAGTTAGAAAATAACTGTGTAGTTTAGATGCCCAAGGTGGATGGTCGGTGGCCTGTGGTAGCTCCTTTCCTACATGCTCTGAGTGGCCTCCAGAGCTCCACAAGCTCCCAGGACTGACTGGGGTCCAACCTTACCACCTTTGGGTGGAACCACCACCCGCACCCTCCCTACCGCTCAGCACACATCGTCAGCAGGGAGGGGAGCAGGGAGAATTGGCTTAAGAGGAAATGGCCCAAGAGATTACACTGAGGGATCACTGTTGCAGATGATAAATCAGCAATCTGTGACCAGAAAAAGGATCTAAAATCTGAATCACAACACAACAGGATTTAACAACAGGGGAGAGAACATCAGTGATGCAGTTATTCTGAGAGGGCTACCTCCCAATAGGCTGCTCATTCTATAATGACCTATTAAAGAAATATTTGCATCCTCCCTCCATAAACCTCCACTTGGTTCTTCCCTGAGCCAGCCTGCTGGGTGAGAGGTATATGGGAGCCAGAGATATACGGAAGCCAGTATGACAATACTCATGCTTCCATACTAAGATTCACTCACACATTTAACAACATTATTTCAACTACTGTTACAGTTTTGACTGACTTAGGTCTAATGTTCCATTTTCTGCAGATAATATCCATCTTAACTCTCAGGGAATCACAAAAAAAAGAATGAACTTCACCAACCCGTTTTGTATGTTTTCACTGACCACATGTATGCGATGTACTTTATCTATACAGATAGTTTGTTTAGGAGGACTTAAAGAGAAAATTGCAAATTAGAGGTACATTATATTTTTATTCCTGTCTGTGAGCCCTTTTCAGCTGTTAAGATTTATATTTGCCTTTAGTCAGAAATATGGTCTCTCACACCTTTTGCCAGTCATGTTATGGCTTGCAGAAGTTGACACAGTAAAGGGACACTTTGCATTTCCAGCACGTGTTTCTCCAGTGATTGCCCTGAATGTGATACTCGCAGGATTACCGTGCTCTCTATTGCAAGAGAGAAAGGAAGCCCAAGGATAAGAAGGATCTGTTTTACCCCAAGTTTCTCACAGCATCAAGCACTTCTTTGTAATGCTGCACGTATCAGGGTAATCCGGAAGATTCACTTAACAAAACCACCTTCTGAAATATACACAACACAGAGACAGAAAAAGCTTTCAAGTCCAAACCTGAATGTAAAAAATATACAGAGAAAAAAAGAAAATACAGTGTGGGAAGACTGACTTCTCAAGCCCCGAGGGACTGACACTCTCCGAACAGAATTGGGTAAATACAGCTGCCAAAATGTTAGCCTCAACTCCAGCCCTCAGAAGGATCAGACTGCAGAATTTGTTTCTGCATTTTTTATTTATTTTTCATACAAGGAAAAGGATTTTAATATTGCTCCTTCTTGCCTAATGAATGATCAAAGTTTTCCACATTTTTGGATGGAAACATGCTGGGCCCAATTTTTTTTTCCTAGTCTGTGCCCACACGATGCATTCCCAGTGGAGTAACAGTATTTGAGGCTCAGAGGAAGAATAAATAAATAAGAGTCAGTGGTATGAAATATACATCCACATATATAGCTGTGAGGTTCTGGTCTCATACTCAGAGCTCCTTTTGAAAGGCTAATCCACATCCTGGTACACTTCTGGCTTCCCCTTGTGAACTAGTTTACCCTTTTTAGTAACTTTATTACATATCTGGTGCTTAATATTAATGATATTCCCAGCAAGTAAGAAGAATTACAAACACTAGTGATGACGGAGAAATAATCAAGAAGAAGGAAGTTTCTAATGGGAAAATGGAGCTTCCCACAGAGAATTCTGCTTAAAATATCATCTTTTACTAATTGACACAGCCACTGGTGTTGGAGATGTTGTTGTTTTGCACCTGATTTAAATAGTGTTCAAGGAATACTTATATCAGACATGGAATTTGAAGTGTTTATTGTGTTTCTTCCTGAAGCAATGTTACAAAAAGAGTATTTCAGAGACCCTGGAAACTCAGCAGCCAACACCAGCAATGCCCCAGCTGTGTGGGATGGGCTGGGACAGTGCAGTTTTGTGTCATTAGGTGGCTTAGATACCAACCCAGGTACATCCACCTCTGCATGAAGGAGAAATTGTGATGATTGTCTGGATCCTTACTCCCCAGAGACCAGTGCTGGTGGAAAAGGAGAAGGAGATGAGGGGAATTAACTCCCCTGCCCGGTGAAGGGCTTTCTATGAAACCTGCAGTGGGGCGGGGATGGATTTGTAAGATGATTTCTGAAACTAAGAGTATAACAAAGTCCAGGCTTCCCAGGCTCCTCTGAAGGATTAAGAGCACTCTGCAGTCAATTTTCTTGTGCCTGAAGCTGTGACTGCAGACTGAGTATTCACACAGGACCCCTGGGGACCCTTGAATCCATTCCTGACAAAAAGTAGGCTGCATGTATGTGTTGCTGCATGTAGGAGTTAGCTGCTCCTCTGCCATGAAAGTATCCTCCTCAAAGTTATTTTTGTATAGCCGCTCTTTCTCTCAGTATGTGCAAAGCCTCAAGTTTTAATTGCCTTCTGATGTTTGAGCCTTTAGGTTTCAAGTTTTTATGATCCTCTTTGTAGTTATTTAATTCATATAAATTCATAGAAATGAAAGCTGATTTTTTCCTGCATTTAAGTACGGAAACTAGAGAGACACATTTCTATTAAAGAACTATTTATTTCAAATGCTTTTCTGCATTATTATTTAAGGGTGTAGGAGGGGGGGGAGTGGGAAAAGATGTGTTTCTTTCTGATTCAACCACAGAGGTGCAAACCATGAGTGAAGCTGCTCCTCCAGCTCCCTTCCCAGTAAACAGTGGTTCTTAGATGCAGCTTAAGTTCACTTTTTCATCTTTCATCCTCAGCATTAACTTTGAGGAAGAGAAGTGATGCTGTGCAGTGGTCTGGCTTAGTGGGAGATAGGAACAGTATCTACAGGAAGCTTTCTTAAGCCTTTCTGAAAGCAACATATGAAAGGGCAAAAGCTAAGCTACAGAAGATGCTTATTGTGCCAGGACAGTAGCACAAATACCCTCACTGAAGAGAGTTAAATTTTTATTTTTTTCATGAAGGCCTTTATACCGCTGTCAGAAAATGCCAGCCCATTGAAACTTTTCATGGCAATGTACTGATGTACCTTTCCTCACTAAGAGCTTCGATTCTTAACGTACACCTGGTCAAACAAAGAGAAGATAACTCTCCATGATGCACCAACATTGCTATGATCTCCAAACTACAGTTACTCTTCCTAGATTTTTTTAATTAACTTGAAAAGAGCCACAGAAGCAAGCAATTATACTCTCCATGGAACAGGGTTTTTATTTTTCCAGCTCTCCTTAGTCCTCCCCTAACGGCAACGCACTGTGTCAGCTCAAAGAACATATGTCTCCAAGAAGCTCTGCCAGGAGGAAGGAAATTGGATTGCTGTTGCTAGAGGGGCAGAGCTGGGGTTTCCAAGGTATTTTAGCCATGCATTTCCTTACTTACAAAAATGCTCATATTTGTTTTAGATCTAAAACTGAGTCTGAATTCATAAGCTGCTACAGGTTTTCTTGTAACTTAAATATTTTAGCTCTCTTCAGGCTTCTGCCATATATGATGAACCTTAACCATATGCAATAAGATCTTAAGAACATAGTATGTTGCCAGCATCAATCAAGACTACAGCTGCAATAGCATAGTCATCTATAACACTCATGTACAGAGGGGTAGAAGCATTTTGTACATTGGAAACCTCTGAATTGGGAACGTAACACCACCAGAGCACTCCTCTGCTCTGGGAAAAACACTGCCAGATAGTAAACCCCGATAAACCAAGAGAGCAGATGACTTGGATTAGCATCTCATGTCAGACTAGGCTGGAGTAGCTTGGCTTCTTTTTACATAAAAGGATTTCTAGAACAAGGCTGATGTTTCAGAGCTTCTTGATGTTTCACAGTCTCTTGTCTAAAGGTCTGCCTGCAAAAAGCAGCAGTTCACTCCACAGTGACTCACTTTAGCAGATATAACACAGAAAACCTCCCCAATGGCACTTTACTGAGTCACATTTCTCCGAAGTAGCATCTACTCAAGGTACAGGGACTGACTCTTCTTACTTGATCAATTAAAATCTGAAGCATTGTATAAACATGACTGGAGGAAAGGTATAGCCTAATGGATTTGCAGCTGCAATGGTGGTGGAATACCTCTGCATAACAATACAGTTAACATACAGCACTAGTCTCCTGCTTTTAGAGCTTTTCTTTGTATTTTTTAAATAACTGCGTTTATATGTCAGGGTCTTTAGGCAGCACCTAGGAGATAATCAGGGATAGTTGGATATAATTGTGTACAAGTGTCTGCCTATGTGTGACTTTAAATGTATTACACATACACCCCCCCCATATACATGTATATACCTATGCATACGCATACACAAACTATTTTTCTACATAAATCACTTTGGTTGGCTAGTCATGAAAGCATGGTACAAGAGGGAGCTCAGAGACTTGTAGCGGAGTCATGGCATGCTGTACCATCAGTGCTACCAGAGAGATCCTGGCTGGAGTCAAAGCAGCCTTCACAGGGCAGGAGAGCATGTCGAAGAGAAGAGCCCGGGGCAGCTGGCCAGCAGGCAGGGCAGGAACTGCAGGCACAGGGGCAGAGTTGAGAATAAAGACTTCACTTGCCTCCTGACAGCAAACTAATTGAATTGGTGCAAACTTGAGACCCCCCCCCCCAACTTCTATTAAATGTTTCATGCTTATTCAAGATAAGAAGATTAAAATGGATAATTATAATTATGCAATAATAAGGGGAAAAAATTACAGTATACCCACAGAAGTTAAATGAAAGCTTAACAATTGCAGTTACTGACAAACCTGACATACACAGGTTTTGTTACTCATAATTAAGTAGTAATCCTGCTTAACAGCATTCTGGAAAGGAAATAGGGCTTTCTCAGTAAAGACAACAGTGGTGGCTCCTTACCCCAGTTACACTTTAGACATGTACAAGGTCAGCACTGATGTTTGAACGTGAGCCTTAACTTCCTTCATATTCCAGAGAGAGAAATTAGTATAGAATCATAGAACCATTTAGGTTGAAAAAGATCCTTAAGATCATCGAGAACTGTTAACCTAACACTGCCAATTCCACCACTAAACCACGTCCCTAAGCGCCACGTTTACACATTATCTCCAGGGATGGCAACTCAACCACCTCCCTGGGCAACCTGCTCCAGTGCTTGACAAGATATTTTGGGGTGTGTTTCATCTGATCTCTTAGATGAGAAGTTTAGTGGGAGACTAATTGTATCTCAGACTCCATCAATGACATCGATTTGATCTCAGTTTGTAAAGGGGACCTAAGAAGACTCACAGATAGAAATGTTAGCTCTTACTCAGATGGATATTATCTTGGGTAGTCCTTTCAAAGAAAGTTGCTGATACTTCCCAGTCTCCTCAGTTTCCTCCCTCGTCCCTCCCACACAGCTTTCATAGAGCTCTCTCTCTTGCTGCTTTTCCCCCAACCCCTGCAGCACCAGGAAATCATGGCTCCACTCAGCTCCCAGTATGGGATTTGGTTGGAACATGGTGCGAAGGGTGGTCATCTTGTGAGCCATCACAGTCTGTACGGCAGGTTTGACAGCAGCAGGCTCTGGTGCTCACAGGGACTATTTCACCTAGGGCTCAGCCCTTTCACCGGGGCGTGGTGCCAACAGCAGCTGCTGCTGAGCACTGTGGTGAAGAACATGCCCCAAGGCCCTGTAGTCGTGTTGCCATTTGGAAATGCTGAGCCATCCCTGGATGAGGGAACACAAGGGTACTGTCCTTTTACATTTGAGCAGGGTCAAATAAAGGGTGTAACTAACAAAGCATTTGGAAAGAGGTCAAGTCTCACCTGCACTTGGGTCCTGGTATGTGTTTCTTGGGTTAATGAATCAGGGGGATATGGAGTCATGGTTGCTCAACCATGGTGCATTATTGATGCATATAGTTTACTACACTGACGGTTGCTATGGACTGCAGTTATAATGCAGGGCAAATTACAACATGCAGACGCAGAGAAATGTATGGATATTCATTTCCCAAAGAAAGGGTATGATATTTAGCTGAGTTGTGTAAAAGATTGGCTTCAACAGCAGGCAGGCCAGCTCTGTATCTCGGGAGGTGTGATCACACTGCATATATCACACCTGTGCTATGGCATATAACGGTTTCTGAGGAAGAGAAAGAACTTAAATGGCTAAGTAGATGTGCTGATTTAGCTCAGTGATAAGTGACATTTTGGGGGCAGAAAGAAGGGGTGGTTAGATTTCTGAGTGGGCTGGAGTGAGATGTACCATTTGCACCCTCATCATTGATAACAGTGAATCTCAGCCACTCCCTGTAACTATACAATAATTGTCCAGCTCTCTGCACTTGCTTCTGTATGGAACATCTGTTAAGCCTCACTTCATATAAGTGAGGCTTAAACACCTTCATACCTGACAAAACATTAGCATCATGATCCATGCCCTTCATGGATATCCATTTTCACTGCCAAACATATTTTCATACTTGGCAAATCCCCCAAATTCATCCTATTCACAGTGAATTGTTTCCAGGGCTGTAATAATTCTGTACTACCTAGCACTTCATACCTATGATTAATAGCCTTAATATTCACCTCACTATACACATGCATTTTACTTGATACTGATACTATACTGCCACCCTTAATTTCAGTAATTTAAGGTATTCTTTCAATGTTTAAAAACTGTATCAGTTTCAAGGGAAATTGCAATCCAGATATTATTTAAGTCATTTTAAGCTTCAACTCACTTTATATGACATCATTTCAATTACATCCCTGCTCAATATATAGAGCNGAAGGGTGGTCATCTTGTGAGCCATCACAGTCTGTACGGCAGGTTTGACAGCAGCAGGCTCTGGTGCTCACAGGGACTATTTCACCTAGGGCTCAGCCCTTTCACCGGGGCGTGGTGCCAACAGCAGCTGCTGCTGAGCACTGTGGTGAAGAACATGCCCCAAGGCCCTGTAGTCGTGTTGCCATTTGGAAATGCTGAGCCATCCCTGGATGAGGGAACACAAGGGTACTGTCCTTTTACATTTGAGCAGGGTCAAATAAAGTGTGTAACTAACAAAGCATTTGGGAGGAGGTCAAGTCTCACCTGCACTTGGGTCCTGGTATGTGTTTCTTGGGTTAATGAATCAGGGGGATATGGAGTCATGGTTGCTCAACCATGGTGCATTATTGATGCATATAGTTTACTACACTGACGGTTGCTATGGACTGCAGAGTTATAATGCAGGGCAAATTACAACATGCAGACGCAGAGAAATGTATGGATATTCATTTCCCAAAGAAAGGGTATGATATTTAGCTGAGTTGTGTAAAAGATTGGCTTCAACAGCAGGCAGGCCAGCTCTGTATCTCGGGAGGTGTGATCACACTGCATATATCACACCTGTGCTATGGCATATAACGGTTTCTGAGGAAGAGAAAGAACTTAAATGGCTAAGTAGATGTGCTGATTTAGCTCAGTGATAAGTGACATTTTGGGGGCAGAAAGAAGGGGTGGTTAGATTTCTGAGTGGGCTGGAGTGAGATGTACCATTTGCACCCTCATCATTGATAACAGTGAATCTCAGCCACTCCCTGTAACTATACAATAATTGTCCAGCTCTCTGCACTTGCTTCTGTATGGAGCATCTGTTAAGTCTCACTTCATATTAAGTGAGGCTTAAACACCTTCATACCTGACAAAACATTAGCATCATGATCCATGCCCTTCATGGATATCCATTTTCACTGCCAAACATATTTTCATACTTGGCAAATCCCCCAAATTCATCCTATTCACAGTGAATTGTTTCCAGGGCTGTAATAATTCTGTACTACCTAGCACTTCATACCTATGATTAATAGCCTTAATATTCACCTCACTATACACATGCATTTTACTTGATACTGATACTATACTGCCACCCTTAATTTCAGTAATTTAAGGTATTCTTTCAATGTTTAAAAACTGTATCAGTTTCAAGGGAAATTGCAATCCAGATATTATTTAAGTCATTTTAAGCTTCAACTCACTTTATATGACATCATTTCAATTACATCCCTGCTCAATATATAGAGCACTTAGTCATAAAAGAGAATGAGTTAGTCAGATGTAGAGTTTTCAAGGTCACTATATTGTTAATAAAACTTGTTAACTGACACAGGCATTAGTCATAAAGCTGAGTAAATGTAATGATTAAGCCTCTCAAAGTTCCTCACCATTCTGTTACATCCTGCCTTCTAAAGAGAGAATTTTTATTTTGGAGACTGATTTAAAACTACTTAAGTCAGTGGAAAAACTCCCTGTGGCTTCACTGGGCTTCGTATCAGACTGCCACTAAATAACAGAACCACACTCACGAAAGGAGCAGACAACAGGCTGGTAACTCGGAGAGACTCCTACATAGCTCCTGGCACAGTTTGTAGCTGTAACGTTCATCTTGGCAAAACAGAGGGAGCTTCACCAAGCTCTAGGTGGAACCATAATTACATTTTAGTCCTTCAGACATCTCTTACTGCAGAAAGCACAGAATTTCCGTGCTGCAGAAAGTGTGGAATAACTATTGTTTGGACTTCATGGGGGTTTGCTGATCCCCCAATGGTGGGCTGTTATTCCCTCTACTAACGAGTACTATGTATTCCGTTTAAAAGTGAAGCATTTTGTCTGGCCTGTGTCTTCCCTGCCTTACTCAGTCACCCATGCTGTAAGATTAGGTATCGGAATGATCCTTGCCAGATGAAAAGCTGAGAGGCTGGAAAGAAGATGAAGGCATTGTCAGTGCCAATATGTACAGCACAGGATGAATCACATCTATGTGGGATCCCACATCTCACCTAGGATGAGACATCTTGGATACTTCTAAATCTGAGCTAGTCATCCTCATCTCCCTTGGAAAATGGAAAGATAGCAACTCTAGGGTGCTATTTAAATGACCTCCTGTAGGCACTGTCTTCAGTGGGAAATTAATTACACCATAGACTCCAATGACTACTGAATAAATCTCCAATGACTATACAAGGGACCTAAGAAGACCAATTCATATGTAGGTTTCCACATGGTGAGATCCATTCAAATCAATGCCACACAAAGCATCTGCCACTGGGTACCACAAGGCAACAAAAAGACCAGGTTACCGGTACACATTGCCACCAAAACGGGCAGAATCCCTCCCTGGCAATACCAGACCAATGCAACTGCACATTCACTGTAAAGTCGTGGGGAGCAGGTAGTGCCTCAGCCAGAAAGCTGTCCTGGTTAGGATCAGCAGGACAGCAAAGTCTTTGTCATTAGAGGGAGCTGGAAAAAATAGAGTGTATGAACGGTATCATCAGAGTGTCACACGGCAGAGGGACAATGGCAACAGGGTGAAAGGACTCCTCCGCCCCGTAGTAATAAGGGCGCATTTAATTAAAAATCCAAGACACCTGAAGGATGAAGAGCATCCAGAAGGCACAGCAGAACAGCAGTAAAGGCTTGGTCCTTTAGTGTTATTCATTTATTAGCACTACAGCTCTTGCTACAGCCAGCTGCCCACTGAAAGAGCCTTTTTCTAAACAAAGCAACTCCTAATCCAGCATGGTCCTATGAAAGGAAAATCAAGGTTTTTGGGAGATGGACCAGAAAGAAGCAGCAGTCTGTGCACATGGTTAGATTGCTATTGGCAAAGCAGCTAGAAAATGCAGCTATGAAATTCTCTTAAGAATTCGTAGTTTATATAAATAATCATGGAGTCTTCCTACATTATTGCAGAGTATGCAGTACATGAAACAGTATGGATACACGCAGACTGTAGTTCAGTCAACAGAACTATTTTCATATCTTAGGTTTTTTAATCTATCTTTTGTTTTTGCCTGCAAATACTCTTAACAAATCTTAAACAAAACCTTAATAGACAAATATAGCTGAAAAAGTGGTAAATAACATTTTTTATTGTCAGTGATGTGTTCATTGTACTCACATGACAGTCACCCCCTTCCTCTTTTGCTTTTTTCTTTGTCTTTCCATAATGCAAAGCTGTAAGGACTAAAAAAAAAAAGAAAAAAAAATCAGCATTTATTTATGTATGTGCATTTTTGTACAGCACCTAGGCCAACCTAGATTGATGCAATGATACTGCCACTCCTGCCTTGCGCTGCTCAGAGAATCCAAAAATGCTGGGGGGGGAGATCAGGCAGCAGGGCTGGCTGAGTCCAGAGGGCTGCAGTGTCTGGAGCAAAATGCATGTGTCAGCGGGGAGAAGAGAATTCAGAGCAAAAGTCAAGGTGAAGGGTGATGAATGTTTGGGATGTGAGTATAGAACATGTGGTCTGCACTAACCGAAATTATTTTGAAGCTGCAAGAATGGGAAAAGCAGTAGGGTTTAGCCAAGGCACAAGTGCAGTCCTAGCGGAAAAGGCAAAGCAAAACTTTTAACACAGTTTCCATGTCTGAGACAAAGATGCAAAAACTGAGAATCAAAGAGAAGGAAACATGCAGGAGAGAGAGGGTAAACAGAATTTTTGAAAACACCTAAATTCTTAGTGCTTCTAAGTCTCTGTTGTTTTCAATGTCCTACTGAGAAGCAACAGATAGAGCTGAAAAATTCCACTAAAGGAGAAGAGCTCTGATCAGGCTGAGCAAGAGCTGGACATCAAGCATGAAAAAGGGGTTATAGAAGAAATCTGCAGCCATGGGTTACAGACAGAAAGCGGCAAGTCTAGGAAACATCTATGCATCTGAGCCTATGTTAGTAAAGGAGCTCATTTTGATCACTCTTTGTAAAAGAAGAGAGGGGGAGAAAATGCAATCCTTGAAGGAGATCAGTCGAGAACTCTAGAAAGGAGGATCAGGAAATGCACTTAAAACTTTCTTCAACATTTGGGTTTACTTTGCATGAAGACTGTGACAGTGACATTAAATAAACCGGACGCTCATGGCAGATTTCATCTCCACACTGTGCCACAACTTACCTTTCTTCTGAGCACACTCAGCTCTGTTTACAGAGCACAGCTCTTTTAGTTAAGGATGTAAACAGGAGCAGACTTTGATATTATTTCTTTGAATTTACCTGGCTCCATGGAATTGAGCTAAACAGACGTACAAAACTGTACCAGATGTACCAGAGATGCGAATACCCAAGACCGTCCCTGTGACATTTGGATAGCATTTGGAGAGGCAAGGAGGATTTTTAATTCCCTCTTCACAGGTACACAGGAATGCCCCGACAGCACCAGCAAGCTGTGCAGGTGGGCAAGGGAAATTCTGGAGAACTCCTGACATCAGTGCTAAAAACCAGCAAGTATTCATTTCCTACATTGGAACAGCTCGGGAACTTTAATGTAGGAAAAGGTCAGGTCAGTTCAACTTCAAGTTTGTCTGGGTTTTATCTGTTTTGCTAAGAAAAAATGCAAATTATAAAACAGCCAAGAGGTAATGTCACATAGTATAAAATTGCTTACATTAACCAAGGTTCCATAAACTGCAAGTTGATAATAACCTACTTTGTGAATCACTATGGGTTTTACTGCCATTGAACACTATAATCCGTTGTCATAAAAGAGGTGAAGAGCAGCATCATGCTTGTGTTTCTTAGTGCTATGAGGAGTAGCTATGTGAAGACTGTAAGATTTTTACTGCATCCTTCTTCCTGCCATTTTTTGGAAGTAGTCAGGTCATCCCCCCACAATGATGGAAAATTAAGGCACAGGGAGCCTGGGAGCCAGACCAGGACCTATGTAAAAATCTGCCCCTAAATAATTCGCCAAATAATACACTGGAAGTTTACAGCTAGGCAGAAAATTGTTTGAGTGTGGCTTTGTCCGAGCTACCTCTAGTTTGGGGGGAGGTATTTTACCAAGACGGCTCTAGTCTGTACAGTAGCATGTGATTTAAAAATAAAGTGGGATGTTTCCAGAAGACGAGGACAATAGCGCTGCCATCTGCCTGGGACTTGAGCTCAGGAAAGTAACTCCAGGGGATCAAAGGCAGCTGAACAGCTAGCAGAAAAGCTGAAAAGAGCTTTAGTTTGCAGCACAATGCTTCTGGCTTCTGGCTGAAAAGAGAGCAAAACCAAGCATAAGCCGCTGCGACATTTCCAGAGAAAAGGCGAACCTTTGGTACTACCTGCAGGGTGGCAAAGGGCAGCGAGCACCTGGTGGGACCACCAGCTGGAAAGCAGGGATGTGAACAGGCAGTGGCAGCTCTTGGGATGATGAATGCTTTCTTTGTTCCTTAAGGGTTTTGTATCAGCGGATTGCTGGCAGCAGGTTTCTGTTTCCCTGGTATGAACGAACCAGATCCTGACTTAAGATGGGCCAGTTAAAATGAGCCTGTGGTCTCCCCACCCCAGTGTCTACGCTGTCACACACCTTCTCTCTCCTCTTTGGCTCCAATAACTCATTCCTGGTCGTCCAAAATGCATTAATTCTGGATATAGTCAATGTGTGGCCCTGAGTGCTGTTCAAAACAGTTTCCCACACCTAAAGTCCCCATGGCATAAGCCTGTTTCTCCAAGTGGGTGTATGAGGCCATGGACTCCTTTGCGGACGTTGCAGATTTGCTATTGCCATTTGTAAACATTCATCAAAACCAATAATCTAGTCTTTCAGACTGGAGTTTTCAAAGAATTCAAAGAGGACCAGAGACTACATTATTTTTCTGGTGGCTTTAAAAATCAGTAACTTCTATGCTAAGAGTTAACCAACTAGTAGTTTGCCTCTCATTTAGTAACTTGATGCCTCCTGTCCTCTAAGTCTTCTTTTAGGTCTAATTAAGTTACACCAGAAAATGTGTTTCCCATGCAAGGAGACAAGAAACAAGCAGAGGAAAGCAGGAACTCTGAGTGAAGAGCCTATAAAAGCTGCACTGTTCGTTTTGTGTAATCGTATTTCCTTTTATGACCTACCTGCCTGATTCTCTAAACACGTACATACTTTCTGAACTAACACTATCCAAATAATTTACTTCAACAGAAAGGCAATTTACTGTGAGGTAAAAGCAGGAACAGCATAAAATGGTACCTTAATATAAATACAAACATACACTGACATGGACCTTTAAAGTTCGTTAATACTAAAAATAATTTGTTCTGAATCGGAAAGTAATAAAAAAAAATCCTCACTGTTTTGTTTTGTTTTCTTCCCCAGAAATGCCAGGGTTTCCACATTTTCACTATCATGTGTTAAAGAAAAACAATATGAAGTGTTATCTAATTGATTTTCTATTATTATCTGCTAGCCCATTATATTGAATTATAATGTTGTTCCCAAGGAATTAAGAATAGTACCTAAATTTACAAGGTAATGCAAAAAACACCAAAGCAAGTGGTTTAGCAAGTAGTTTAACTTGTGTATAAAAATGCTTGTCATACACTGATAAGACAGAAAATCAAAAAAAGCCAAACCCTACCTGGGCACTGTATTTTCATCATATTATGATCTTGTAATTCCAGTTGTAATCTGGACAACAAACAGTTGAATGGAAAGGTCATGTAGTGCACAACTGCAAGCTACCATTGATCATAAATCCTGCAAGCAAAAATACATTTAAATACCACTTAGAAAGCCACAAATAGCAGATTTTACATATTACCATTTTGATGGTCATTAACACAGTGTATATATGATTAAAGTAATCAGAATAAAAACTGTCCAAGTTGTATTTTTAAATATTTAACTATTTCTGAAGGAAAATCATAGAGAGAACAAAAATGTCATCAACAAAAGGAAACTGATACATTATAAAAGCATAAAAATGAGTAGAAACATAACTATTAAAATATACTGCCTAGAGAGGAGCACTAGCTAATTTTGCTAGCTTACACAAATCGTGTGCACTTGCCAAGTACCTCATAAAATGGGATGTGGGAAGAGAGTTGGACAGGTAACTTCTCCAGCAAGGCCGTGATTTTCCCTTGGTGAAGTCTCCGAGATGACTGCTTGGAACCACACAGCTCTTACCACCCTGCAGCTTCAAAAAAATCTTCATGGAACAAAGACATCATTATACGATACTATTTTTGGCACTGATGTCAAATCTACCCGTTTCTCACCTGTAGTACTGCGGTCATCCTAAACTCCCTGTCAACATCATCTGGACATCAACCCCAAAATGACCCAGGCAGCCTTCAAAAGACGTCACTCCACCCCGCGCCGGCACCCCTGCATGCCCGTAACACACCAGCCCAGCTCATTGCCACCGCTCTTCTCAACTTGTGTGCAGCAGCAGAGGAAAAGGTTCAGCAGAAAGCCACTATTATGGGGTTTTGCCACGCAGAGCAACCAAACACAGGTTTTAAAGTTTATTCCATGATTTCCCATCACGAAGTAAAGGCACAGCAGGCCAACAGCAAGCAAGAAAGCGAGAGGTCGCACACGTTTGGATCAGTCATGACTTCAGAACATCACAACACAAAAGCCTGCAGACAGATTTCATATAAATGTGCTTTATTGCAGAGAAGGTACATTATTTACATGCTGCAACACATTACAACATAAATCTATCAAGTATTTCATGGTGGATGCTGTTGGTTGCCAGATAACATTGTTATAAGAACCACATTATAAAGTGAAGAGACTTACAACTTTATATACTCTACAACTCGGAGTAGCTAAAATGTTAAAAGTCAAAAGGCAGTGTTTTCTCAGGCCTGCCTGTTGTCATATGCATGCAAAAGCCTAAGGAGAGCAAATAGAAAAGTATCGTCTGGTTCCAGGTCTATGATGCCACCAAAGCTGATGATAGGTGTGTACGGATTCATATTTTAAAGCGTATAATCTTGCATAAATAATAGAAGTCTAATAAGATTGGTATAAATCTAGTTATTTATAAACCATGGCTTAGAAATAAAGGAGAAATGCAGCTTGCACATGCATTTAAAAGGACAACCTAGCAAATGTTTGTGACCTTAGTGTTTAGTATCTTTTCTCTGAACATCTGCTAGAAAACATCTTAATTCTAGAATTGCACTTCTCTTGGCTGAATAATGACAAAGAAACTCCAGAAAAAGACAACTAAGCAATCTAGCCAATATATGCTGGTGGAGAAAAATCTATGAAATAAAGAACATTATTTATGTCTGACTTAGTATGTCTTCATTAAGCAAAGTTTCTAGCAGCATCATACTGAAATAGAGTAGTTCAGTGAAGTTTGGCCCCTCATTTTCTTAAGTGCAAAATAATTTAAGTCCCAATTGAATCTGTAGCCCAAATATCAGTTGCTAAATAAACTGGGGAAAGCTTTGTTGCTTTCTACAGGAAAGTTCTCCAATTGTATCAGTCTTAGGCAATGTGACTACAACAAGCCTAAAGAACCATAACAGACAGTTTTTAAGAAGTGAAGGAAAGGGTCAGGATGAAAGAAAGCAAAACCAAACAAGAATATACAAGCCAGTGCCTTCCCTGGAAAATCAGACATCGTTCTTTTGCTTGCCATGCAGCTGGGCTGTTTTACAGCAGCCAAGGAATGGGCTTTGTTTTTGTGTTTTTAATGAAGTCATCTTTTAAAAAAGAAAGAAAGAGAAAAGAAAACAAGGAAGGAATTGTAGATGGATAGTGGTGGCACAGATACAGCCACGCATGAAGGGCTTGATCCTGCCAGTGATGCAAGGGGCAGTGGTACTGTGCGGATCCCCTCGCCCTTGGTGCACCCCAACACGGCTGCTGCAGAGCTGGGCGGTGTGTCCTTGCTTGGCCCTGATGTAAAGGTGGAGAGCAAGATGAGTGAGGGTGCCAGGGCTGGCACCTGCTCCTTGTGACCATCTGTCCCCAAGAGGCAGTGAGTACATACAAACAACTCCTTTCATGACTCCTCCGCGGATGCCCACTTCTAACCTCCCGTTAGTGAGCCAGGGCAACCTGCCACAAGCTGTCCCCCGCACCCCAGTCACACAAACCACTGCTGAGATGGGCTGCAGAACCTGCCCCAAGGGTAGGAAAGGAACAAAGTCATCATTGTGCTCAGCAGGTTTAAAGTTGTACATCTCTCTCCATACAGGGTCAGTGTGCTCCTGGAGGACTCCCAGAAAGCTGTGCTGCCAGGATGGACTTCCCATGCAGGGGAATTTAGGAATTTATTTCTGTCTGAAGAGCTGACCAAATCACAGTGCAGTTGCCTGAAAAGTTACTGACAAATCCCATGAGTGTCTGGGACTGGGAAGGGAGAATCTGGTCACACAGGGTCTAACCTCAGCTCTTTTTCCACACTAAAGCAGAGAGAAGGCTTTGGGCTGCACGTAGGATGCTCCTAGCACTGTGTGCGCAAAGGGGGTGCACAGATCTCCAAAGCACCCAGACTCAGATTCCCGACTCCTTTTCACGGCTGAACAGGGACTCCGGGTTGCAAGGGTCCTGGCCAGAAGATGTGTGTTGAAGGCAAAGACTAGATCTCCTAATCCTAAAAAAAGAGGGGCTTGAGAGTCAGAGAAGCCCAGGGTAGCAAAGACCTGAGTCAGCATGTCCTTGTGGTAGAAGTGAGCACCATCCAGGCAAACCAGGTTGCTTGGGGCAGTTCAGTCACTTTAATCTGGAGCTAATGAGCAGAAATTAATGAGCGAGGCCAATGTGTTAGCACCGAGACCTGAGCAGACTCGTCCCCACCTGGCTCAGGTGTCAGCACATTCCAGGGCTGGGCTTAGCAGAGGCAGTAGGAAGATCAGATCCATCTGATCTGTTGGTATAGACATGCCAATAGACTCCCGTCCTTTCTAAAGGATAAAAACGTCCTCCTCATGCCCAGCTGGTCTAAGTTCCTCTGCTCATTGCCTTTTATCTTAAGCCACTTTGTCTATGATGCCACAAAAATCAGTTTGTACTACATAAGTGTATGTGCATGTGCATATTAGATATGACATTTTATATATATTAAACATATAAATATCTATTTTTATATATATATTATATATATATTAAACAACACATTCTATTCAATCACCCTCATTTCATGTTCTTCCACTGAATCCCATCACTTCTCTCAAATTGCACAAGTTCTTTAGGACTGAGCTGTCTTTGTATGTAGAGCCAATTCTGTTGAATAGCACTTTACTGGTACTGCATTTAGATGGTTGAGGATTTTTTTATTATTAGTGATACTCCTCAGAATCTTTACAATATGTCTTCAGGCCCTAGCGAGGAACCATCACTAAAACTCATGATTGTGAATCTATGAATTAAGCTCATATGCACGATGAGGAATGTAGCTATTACCGAAAATTAGTACTTAATTAAACACTGATTTTTTACTGTAAATGTATGTGCAAATAAATTAAAAAAAGCATTTTTGGGAGTGGGAGAGAGGTGCCATCACTCAAACTATCTCTCACAATTGGATATATAGGGGAAGAGTTTTGGACTTCTCTCCTCACTCCAAAGGCCAATTTTTGGAGGTTTGCCAACAGGGATGAACAGTACGCTGCTGTTCTATACGAGCTAGCTAATATATTTCCCAGAGTTGTCTGGTTTTAGTAAAACAGGAGATAATTTTGGGGGTATATTTGTTGTCATTCTTGCTTGTTTTATTTAGCGGGATATGCTCAGTATGACATACTGAACAAGATCGTCACCGTCGATGTTCAAAGCAAGAATTCTGGTTTGTTAGATGACATTTTCCAGTTAGCAACAAACAACAGGTAAGTTGTCCTAAGACTTACCAGAATATGCAGCTAAGATGACTGAATTTCCACTACTAACAAAGTCTGTAAGCATTAACAGGGAAGTGCATAACAAGTAACTTACTGCGTATAAAACCCCTGAATAATACAGTATTAAACTATAAATCTAAATAATAGAGAATAAACAAAAAAAAAATCACTATATAAATCACAGGAAAGGAAAAAAAAAATCTCCAAAGCTCAAAGGAATTTCCCAATATGAATTACGGCTTCCATAGCCAGTGAAAGACAACTGCAATTCTATATATAAACAAAAAAGTCTACAGCAGGTATTTTAACTTGCAATTAAAAGAAAGTATCTGCAGATTGCATAAATGTGTTGTTGTGTCACATAATATCAGGTATTTGCAAAAATTATACAATCTGGAATGCTTGACTATGAGACACAACAATGTACTAAAACATACAGTAATAACAAAATGAGAGCAATCATTATATAAAATGTATTTTTTGGGAGGCATTGATTTAGCAGTGCTATCTAGATTATATATGTAAAGTGAAAAGTCATCATTTTAACAAGCTGCTCATTAATACCCCTTTTTGCCACCAGGACACTTTCTGTGCCCTACTTCTGATGGATCTTTAAAGTCCCAAGGGCAAGTTAAAACCAGTTACGGCACTCAGAAATTATTTGATTCAGATCTACACTGTGCGTTTTTACCACCATGTTTCTTTTCAAGAGAAGTGATTTCACGAAGGCAGGTTTCTTTCATTGACACGGTAAAATCCTCGGAGCAGGGACCATATTCTGGGCACTGCTCATCGCATTGTTGGCACTCAACAAAGAAATAATAACAACATTAATGAGAATTTACTTTGCTTAACTCCTACTTATTTGTGGTGCTGATTCCCTCGATTTAAGCGATACTCCTCAGGAATTTTCAGGTCCTTTTGGCCTAAGTCCCCTCTGTCTTTCCCGTTGTCTTTCTTCTCACTGTTGCTACTCTCCTCAGTCCAAAAGCCTCTTATTTTCGAGGTGTTGCTGTTTTATTTGCACTTATAGCAGAGGTGTTCGATAAAGCTACACTTTTTTCTGCATTTGGTAAATCTGGTGTATCATACTCCCAAGGGCAGACTTCAGCTCGAGATGCTAAAGGTTGTTGTAAGTAACTACTCGGCTTATGGGAGTCAGATGAAAGCACATTTCCCTCGGAAGAGGCATTTTTTTTCTGTTCTGCCAATTTATTGAGGTTTTCCTTTTCTGCCGCTTTCTGGGGCAGCTCCTCCCGCTCCCCAGCACAGGTATTAGGTGTATATCTATTAACATTCTCACACTTCAGCCCAGGGGACACCTGAGACTTGGAATTGGACTGTTTTTTCTCATTTTCAAAGACCTGCTGCTCCTGTGTTTCCCGAGGGGCTGCCTCCACCTTCTCTGAGCTCTTTTGATTTGACTGTTGATGCCCCTCAGGTGTCTTCAGCTTATGATGAGTCTTCCCCTTTGGCTGGGAAGGGTGGTTTTTCTCTGGCTCTGAGGAAGCAATAGACACATGTTTTTGAACTTTAGAGTCAGAAGGCACAGGACCAGGAGTTTGGTCATACAACTCCCAAGGACAAACTTCTGCTATGTCGAAATTGTCCTTGTGCAGAGACTTACCTGGGCCTGTGTCTGGATTTGCAGGTGTTTGACTAACCCTTTGCTGTTTCATAATTCCAGATTTATGGGTTTTCTTTGTTTCCTCAGAGTGGGTAGAGTTCTTCCGGTGGGAATCCTTTTGCTCCCCTTTATCGGAGGCTGAGTGTTTTTTGCTGGCCTCCTTACCCTTCTGCTGAGCTTTATGAGATTTAGCACTTTCTTCTAGACTTTGTGTTTTACCCGTTAGTCCCAGAGTCTTTTCCTTGGCACTAGCAATAACACTGAGGGATTTTTGTAACACCGATGTTCTTGGATGTAGAGGCTTCTTATCGGCACTTAAGTTATGTGCGCTTACCGATTTGCACACCAAAGGGACCGACTCCGTGGAGACAGCTTCAACTTTTTCAGGAGCATTTTTGGTCAGTTTGTTACCATTCAAGGAGTCCAGAAGTGAATTTTCAGCAGCTGTAACTTCTGTGTCTTCTGTAGTTAAGCTATTTGGTTCTTCTGTCTGATCCCTAACATGATCATAAGTGCTGTGGGACTTTTTTAAGGAAAAGACTCTGTTTTTCAAAGTCTCTTCTTTTGGCTTTGCAGAACTCGTGGAATCCTGTGGGGTTTTCCTCAGCGTGGCTGTGTTCTTCACAGCGCTGTGCTCCAGCAGCTCCTTCTCATCCCTGGAGCACTGCCTGGTCACCGTCTCAGGGATTTCTGTAATACGTCGCATTATTGAGCGCCCCAAGCCCTTTTTAGAGCACCTTTTTTTCTGGAGATGTGGGTTATTAGCAATCATCTTTTTCCTTTTATAGATTTCAAGCTGGGCGTATAGTTTCTTCAACTCATCCTGCAAAGCAAAAGCGAATGGGAAAACTAGTATGTACAGACCGAGTCCATTCAAACAAGCACCCTGATAAATGCATTATCCATTGCTCTAAACTAAACTTATTCCGCTGTCTTTTCTAATTCTTGAATATGCCATTTCTCCATCAACTTGAATCCCTTTTTTTTCACTTTAAAAATAAGTTCAGCCTTGTGCACAAACATGTTACCTTCCACAGCTGTGCATCATACAGCATGCACGGTGCTTATACATCCATGCTGTACGTTTCAGGTTTCACAATGCTGTGGTGTATGCTTTCCTGCTGAACTTTGGGAACTACGTCCTTTTATCATGTAAGACAGGGATAAAGTATTTTTTTCTGTTAATCATGTGTCTTAAAAATTTTACCTATATAGTGATGTACAAATGACTAATCACACTGACACCAAATGCTGTTTGCACTTCGAGATAATTCAAAGAGCCTATGGAAAATGATAAACAGTTCTTGCTGTGGATGATTCCTCCTGTTTAGCCTCCCATATGACTTCTCCTACAACTAGTCATGCAGCATGTCTTCACACTAGTGAGTATTTTCCATGAGATTTTACGTGACCTGATACCACACTCACTGAGAGACCTAAGCTGGCCTGTTTCAGCTGATATCTGCAAAAAAAAGTCAAATGGATGCAACTCAGAGTTTACTTATAGCAAGAAGTGTTGTTCTTGAAAATAAAGACTATTTAAATGAGTTTTTATACCCGAATGTCTTCAGGATCCAAACTATGTTCACTCCATGCCGAATTGATACTGCTGTTCAGATAGGATCCAGATCGACCCATATCAAGCTCATCTTCATAAGCTTCTGTAGCTATATCATCTCTTGGGTTATTGCTTGAATGTGAAAACTGCAATAAGTATTCATAGAAAAGATGTTGCCATCAGTGCAAGAGTTTACTTCAACATCACTGTAAGAGTTAACATCAACAGTTTTTATGGCACAATGATCCTTCTAAGGATTTCATGTGATTTTCTGAACTCAGTTCTTTAAATTGCATTTAAATTAAGCTAGTATGGAAATAATTTCAGCCAGTGTTTCCAATTAGGCTGCTAAAACCATAAGACTGTATTTTATTCTCCATACAGTTTAATAATTCTGCAGAAAGCAATTCTACCTGTTTAGATCCTGACTCTGAAGAAATGAGGTAGAAAAAAAAAAAGGAGGAAAAATTAAAAGAAGGAATTATATAAAAAAGGAATCAAATTCTTTCTTCTATTTTGTAGAAAAAAAAAAGGAGAAAAAATTAAAAGAAGGAAACAAACAAAAAGGGAGGCAATTTCTCTCTTCTAAGTTTTAGCAAATGCTCGGATGAAGGGTTGGAGAGAGGTTATCAGCTATTTATTTATTTATTCATACGGATTCACTCATCTGTAATTACTACTGTCCACACAGTCATCTGGCCTCAGGACTTTATGAATGGAACTACACCTTCTGAATCTTCTCTTAATTCCCTGAATTCTTTGGTGTGCTGGAAGAAAAGTCTGTGCAGTGTTACACATCATAAGCTAAAAATGGAAACGTTGATCTGTCATTATGAGTCAGCTTCAGAAAGGTTAGTCTAGAGAGACATCTCTGAGGATGTGTAATAAAGTATATGAACATAAAATAGAAAATAATAACTCTTGCTAAAGACCAGGAAAGTAATTTAAAATAAACCAAGGTTATTCAGTATTAAGGCTGCATCAATGTGTCCCCTTGTTATGACTGTTTAATGTATGTGTATTTGACAGTTATCAGCATACTCCCTTCTGACACTCAGGCAGAAAGACAGGAATAGCAGCTTCATTAACCTGAAAATTGTACCAACTTGAACTGCTTAATATTCTCCTTTTCTATGCAGCTTTCACCTTTACTGTTCTCTTTGACTCTTGACTTCTTGATTAATATTTCTGGTCATTCCAAAAGCCATTATAAAATGATTTGCTTTGCTGGGGTCTAAGAAGAAAGCTCCACTCAAATCCTGCGGACTGGTGCTAGGGGCAGGTGGAGCTACCTGTGGTCCTGCCACTGCTGGTGAGACTGACATGTTGTCCCCTCCCTCCCAGCACCCGACAGGAGGCATGCCACAGTGCTTGGAGCTCTGTCTCTTCTCGTCCCTGCCTCCTGTTGTCCTCCACCTTCTCGTGTCCCATGCACACCCATCTTCTTCCCCAGCACTGCTCCTGACTCCATACCATGGGCCATGTCTGTCTCGGTATGCAGCGTCTGTCTGTCCCAGGCTCGGACTCGCAAAGGGCTCTCCTTTTTCAGCCTGTAACAACTGCCTGGTTTAAATCCCAACCTCTCTATCTCATGGCTAGTCCAACCTCCTCATTCTGGTTTTATTTAGCAGTCCATCCTAGTCTTTCTGTCCCCTTGCCTAAGCTCTTTGTCTGATCTCAGCTAACTCTGGCAGCACCACAGTCACCCAAATACCTGAAATAAGGATCTTTCCATCCTGTATTGATCACATAAAAATTTCAAGTACTTTAAAATGAAATTTTGAAAGCTGAAAGAAAAAAATCTCTGAAAATGCATAGAAGTTTTTAAAATAAAAAAATTATACAGCTTTTTAGGTAACATAACCAAATTTTACATCTTCCTTTTCTATCAGTTGCTTGCTAATTTTATAGAGAATTGCTTCTGCATTACAACATTTCTCTTCCTCAGTTTTGGCAAAAGAAAAGAGATAAGAGACTCATACCTTAGGATTCAGAAGCAGCCCAACAGTGACTGTCACAGTCAAGTGTGTGTGTGCAAAGAACAGCATCAGCATCCAGTCAGACTGAAGTCTTGAAGCAAGAACGAATCTGAAAATAGAAAGCAGAGTTGCAGTTCACTGCAGTTCACCCCAGTATATTAGATTTAACATTTCTAATGTTCCTTAGGTTTCTTTTCATAGAAAGGCCAAACACAGCTGGTTTTGTTCTGCAGTACTTTCATACAGGCTAAAAGTTACATCCACATGCCTTACCTATATACCACCATTTCAGAACAACTCAGAAGAAAACAACCAACTTAACAAGCCAAAACAAAATAGAAAAAATAGACCTTAAATGATATTGCTTATTCCATCATTCTGACTCTGTTTTTTTGGATGGTTTATGTTGTCACAGCTTCTTTGGCCTGAACTGAGTTCTAGCAGCTTACATACATTACGGATCTGAACGGATTTTGATTTTAGGTCAAGTAAGCACACATACTATGACAAATTGCAGTGCAGCTCATAAATATAGGATGTCCCTAGACTGCAGCTACAGAGTGCAGCTGACAAGCCATCAAAGAGAGAACTGAACTGAAATGCATTTTAGAGGGCGCGGAGAAATGCTCCTGATTGCAGGACTGCCCAGCTCGACATCGCAGGGCCCAAGAGCCTGGCGAATGCTAGGTGACGAGTGGCTGAACCTCTGAATGAAGCCATTCCTTGCTGAGCTTTCCAGAAGAGTGGCAGAACAAGTGCTGCAGTTAAATCTAGCTGGAGCACGCTTGGCTTATCTGCTTTAGTGAGCTCCCAAAGACAGAAATGTTAAGCAATGCAATGGATGAAGGGATGTAATTCGCAGGTTTACAAAAATCATTCAGACAGAAATGACATTTGCAATTTATCCAAGTCCACAGATGCACATTCTGCAGAAGCTTTTGTTAACAGAAATAGGCTAGCATGAATCATGGGCTTATATGCCGTAATAATATAGTCATCATTTCTTGTTTAATGCTTTGTAAATGAAATGTTTCGTGAACACAATAAAATATAATTATTTCTCAGAGAGATGTTGCTGTTGAGGTGTGCAGGGATATGAGAAGGCTCAGGCCTGAGGTTTATCTAACTGAACACAACGTGAGAACAACTGAAGATGACATGAGAAACTGCTGGATACAAGAAGTAACAGAGCCAAGCGAACAGAAGTTAGAGACAGTGCTGTGAGGGATGGCAACATGTCACATTTGAGTCATTTGAAAGACGGCCAAACTTCACAGGTAATTGAGGGGAGCACTGGGGGCCTTCGGGGGAGTAAAATTTGCAAGGTCAGTGGTACTGATGTAACCACATCAGTAACAGTACATAAGGCTGTGGTTACCTAGCTAGTGATACCAGAAATACCAAATTTGAGTAGAGATGATGTAAAATTGGGACCAATAGGAAAAAAGTAATGAGGGACGAGTTGTTTATTCGGGAGCAGACAAGAGAGAGGGGCTAAGGTAGATGGGGGAAGAAGAAGCTTGGAAAGAAAGGGGGATAAAGGGGCCAGTGACATGTGAGCAAGTTGTCACCAACTGAGTCCTGTACTTGGAATATCTGCTGAAGTACAAAAGGAAGTACAAAATCAGCAGATCTGATTTTTAGGCTGAAGGAACACAATCCTCGGTAGGATAAACTGAAAGACCTAATACTTCTGAGCCTCCTTCACAAGGCATGCATTAAAATGCCACGTTTTCCCCTTTTCTCCTCTCTTTAATCCAAAATTAATTTCATCCTGTCCTATTATGAAAGGAAATTTGCAGCCTGTGTAATAGCTCTCTTAATGCACTGAACTGTATCTTCTAACATGGCACAAAATATGGTTTAGGAACATTAATTAACGGGGGAAAATTTTGACCAAGAAGCAGTCATACTGGTTATAATAAATTCAAAAGTATTGTAACTGAATTTTTTATCTGTCAGGAATGAAAAGAAAAATGCTCCCATCAAATATAGATTTTAAACATTATTTTTGCAGATGCTTGTGTTAGCGAGTAAAGAAGCAGATTTTGAGAGTCTGGGGATGTTGAGATATGGGGTTAGGAGAAGGTGAAGGAAACAAAAAGTTGCAAGCCTGAAAAGTGCAGCAAACTTTCCAACAATGATGGGGAAAAGAGCACCTGGACACAGTGCAGATGGAAGACTTGCTTTCCTGATGTTTACTCAGCAAAAATGATGCCTCATGGAAGCAAACATTAGTAGATAAGGTCTATCAGAAGGCAAAGGAAGGCATGAGAATGTCCTAAGAAAGTCGTAAGAATCTCTTACAGCTTGAGATTAAATTCATGCTATCTTGCTACTTT